>WBNO01003731.1:0-72097 GCA_013400575.1 Peucedramus taeniatus | reverse complement strand
GGGCCGGCCGGCCGGCCGGGGGACGTGCGGCGGCCCGCTCCGCCTCCTGCCGCGCCCGCCTTGCCTGCACGGGGAGGGGGCGGGAGAGGGGAGGATGAATGAGGAGCGGGAGGGAAAGGAGGATCGGCGGGGAAGGAAGAAGAGACAGAGAGAGCTGCGTTAGAGCGACCCGGTGAGCGGCCCTGGCGGCCAGGGCCGGGCCTGAGGGGGCAGCGCGGCCCGCAGGTGTGGCGGCCTTTCCCCTCCCCTCCACACGCCAAGCCGCCCCTCTCGCCTGCCCCCCGCGCTTTATCTCCTCCTTCTACCAGGGAAGTGGAGCAACTCCACCTCGCGTGCTAAAAAAAAAAAAGAAATAAAAAAATAAAATAAACCCACAAACCCGAGCTCTGCAGGCACCGCACGGCAGGAGCAAAGCCCTTGAGATGGTTAAAAACACCCCGCTAAATAATTCAAGTGACCTGAAATGCCTTTCTCTGGGGAAGAGAAGGGGAGGGCTGCGTTGGAGCCGCCAGGCTGGGAGCCTGGGGAGAGTGCTTGGATGCAGCTATTAAGCATGCAGTCGTGATGGCTAAAAGCCACGCGCTTTATATGTGTATATAGATATATATAAAATATATATTTTTTTTTTTAATTACAGCTTTGGCAATTACTTCACAACCAGTAAATAGCAGCTCGGAGCATAGGCCCGCAGCTGCAGAGCCAGCAGCCATGACCCGGTGAGACCACGGCTCTGGGTGCGGGCAGCCCGGGAGGGACCTCTAGGGAAGGGAAGTCCAGAGGAAAAAGGATGTGAGTTCCTGCTGTTCTTAAATAAGCTTAAAATTAAGCTTATTAAGGAGGGGAAATGTGTTTTATATTACTGTTTTACGTTAGCCTCACATATAGATATATCTGAATGGATGGAGAGACTTGCAAACAGCCATAAAGTACTTTAAAATCTGTAAGTATATTTAGAAAATAACACCTCACCCGTCAGTGTTATGCAGCCATCTCTGGCATGGGATGTAACAGCTGTTTAACATAGAATAGCAACACTACAGTATCAAGGAAGACAAGGGGGTGAGGACTGCCACACAGAGTTAAAATAATATCACAAGTTTAGAGAGACAGCCGTTACACAAGCTGAACTGCAGTATACAGAAAGATTTCAGTCTCAAGCTACTTAGAGACTCAGTTTTACATTTCTTGATGGAAATGGTTTCTCCAACATCCTCATTATATTAATTTTGGCAGCATCTTAAATGATGTATTTGAAGAGGAAATCCCCAATTACTTGATCTCTTATATAAATGGGTTAAAAGGCCCTTTGAAGGTTTCTGTCCAAATACTGGCCTAAACTCCTCTTGCTTTGACTGTGAATCATACCCTGAAGTAAAACAGCTGCAGGGAATAATAGCAAACAGAAAGGAGAAATAGATGGGGTGAAGCAGTCTTTTCCATTTTTAAATGTAATATTTATGTTTGGAGCTGGCAAATACTTGAGAAGGGAACCCAATTACCTTCCCAAACAATGTTCAAGTTTCTTTCAAAACAAAGCCAGTGTTTTCTACTTAGGGATTCATTTGTTTAAAATCAGTTAGCAGTGACACCTTCTGTTGCTTTTGGGAAAATAGTTTCTCCAGGTATTGAATTCTGTCTTTTTCTCATTTTTTAACATCCTATATTATTTAACACCAATATTTACAAAAATATTCAGTAAATGCAAAAGTTTATGATACAGACAGAAAGATTAATTGTTCACTCCACTGGGACAGATATTTGGAAGATTCTTTGTATGGCTCAGAACTAGGACTGATATCCTTATGCAGATATGAAGACTTATTATCAAGACTACTGATAATGAATAGTGATACCTTTTTTATTAAATATTGTATTGCAAATGGCCCCTGAATGAAAGGGTAAACTAAGTATATTACTTAATCATTAGAAACACCTTCCTTTTTCCACTTCTGCTGATGGTCTGTGCTGTATTTGCCTATAGTTGTGCTCCTATTTTACCTCAGTGCATGTAATGCATACCAAATCTCTGTGTAAAGACAACAACAAGTGTACTAACACAACTGTGGAAACTAGTGGGATCAGGAAGACAGAATTGTATTATCAAATATCATGAAGTGAAGAGAACTGCAGACTCATAGAATGTTCTTCATAGCTCAGTGGAAATTTTCCATTTCTATTTGAAGGAGCATTTATTCTTTTGATTATAGGGTTTTGGTTAACTGCAACATGTGTTTCATTGGTCCTTTGCTTCAGTTAAGTATCAAGGACTTTTACATTCCTTACCACAAGAAACCCTGAATGTACTTCTATACTCTGTTAACTTTAGCAGATTCTTTCCTGTTGGTTGATGACAGTGCTGTGCCTCATACAGTCAAATGTCCCAAGTGAACTCTGAATGAAAAACAAACTCTTTAGCAGTACCAATAGAATCAGAATGGTTGTGCAATTAGGTCAATGCAATTTAGGAGTGATGTAGTTCTCCTTTATGACTTCAGCTGTTTAGCACTATTGCTCACCTCATGTTCTAAAGCCCCAGTGATTTCAGAAAAGTCACTTGTTACAAGTAACAGATTAAAATTAATGTTTTAATTAAAAAGCACTGCTCATTATTCTTGAAAAGAGCTGTAAATTATTACAGGAAACACAGAATTATTTGCAGAAATATATTTCTCAGTGATCTAGCCCTGCTCTGAAGGATTGCCCTTCTTAAACAAAATAATCAGAATGATTAATATCTGGGGGAAATGATATCCTGACAGACACAGTCTAATTCCTTTTGAATCCAAGGTAAAATTTGCACTGGCTGTAGTAGAAGTCAGATTGTTGTTAAGTGGGCCAAAAGATCATTTATGTTTCCCCATTATGTTTCCTACAATCTAATTAGAAGACAAATCAACCAGAACAAGGAAACAATGAGCCAAAATTTGGCTCCATCAGTAAGCAGGAGTGATATAATCCTTGCCTTATTAGTATCAATTCTTTTAATAGGCACTGGAACAGGTGAGGATTTAAAAGGGTACTCAAAATAGCACATTTAGGCTGTTGGGCTCCATGTACACTTCTGCAGGAGTTGTAATGTTGGTTTAAGCAGCTCTACCTCAGCTAATTGTTCTCTTTCCTGCCCCACCCATTCTGTTGTGTTCATGCAGCTGTTTGTGCAGATGTGAGGCAGAAGATCAAGTTTAAAAACACACTTTTCCATTGTTTTTCAGCCAAATCAGTTCTCCAGTCTGGTTTATCAGAGGGCTGAACAAAAATCTTTGTTGGCCTCTTGGAGTGGCTACACAAAATTGAGAATTAATGGCCTTGGGCAGCTGAAACAGTGCTGGTGAAAAATTAGAGGATGCAGCCTAAAGCGGCATTTCACATATTTATGAGGAAACTGTCAGAAATCACAGAAACATTTGAATTTTAAATAATAGGTGAAGAAAACCAGTCAAGAAAAGATAAAGGGCCTTAAATGGGAAGGAAATTAATTTATGCTTGGGACCATAGAAAGGTCAGAGCCAGATAATGAAGGAAAGGGAAACAAAGTCCTCTTTTCAAAATACAAAATATTCCACTTTCTGAGAACTGAAGGAAATACTATACTACAAATAATTCTGAAAAAAAAAAACAAAAACAAAAACCTTCAAAATTTGAATAATGTAAACAGCTAGCATGTCTATGGAGTTGTTAGTTATTATTCTAGGAAAAAGTCTGTATGTACATCTTCCAAAATTCAGAGGTTAAATTCTATCTTTCTATCTTCCCATCCTAATGAACTTTTTTGGATGTGCCTGCCATAAAATTGGAAGATTTACATGCTGAAAGTTCCTTTGGTCTGAGGAGTTTCTATCCGTTGTAGAGCCAATCTAGGCAACTCTTCCCTTGCTCTGCAGCCTACAAGGCATCAAGGGTGTAGCAGGAAAGAAAGTGGATTTGCTTGTATTACTTTCTCACATTATTCCCAAACTGGTCTATCTCACTCTTGAGGCTCATGTGAATTTTCCTCAGTATATTCTGCTTAGACAGAATAGTTACTGTTCTTCACTTACACTCAGTGTCTCAGCTGTTCCCAGGAGAAATTAGATGCAGCCCTGAATCTAGGCCAGAAAGTGTGCACAAAATCTAACAAAGTTAATGAAAGTTAACTTGCGCATGTCTGAGAACAGCAATTGTTCCTACCATTTAGAGGCCATATCCTGCTATTGTTCCATATATCAAACTCCTATTGAAGTTTCTTCTAAAAAATCTTGTACAAAAAATCATCTCCGGATGTGATAACAGCCAGCAGACAAAAGGTCCTCACATGTTATTTTACTGGAATCCTGGTCCTGTTTCATATTTTGGACTATGTTATAATTTTACTGTACTGTGAATCCAGTCTGTATTATTTTAAAATTCACATTGTTTTACTGACATTTTTCTCTCCAAATAGAGTTTGGTCCTGTTAAATCATCTGGGCTTGCACTGCAAAACTGGGCATTAGTTTGGGCATTAAAAAAAAAACACCAAAAAACACAACAAACAAACAAGCAAACACCCCACTAAATAAACCCTCCAAAACAAACAAGTAAACCAAAAAAACCACTATGCATTCTAAAATGTTATTTGTCAAAGTAAATTATCTAGGACTGAACAGTTTCTGAACTAGAGATAAAAGCATTAAGTGAGTCAATGGAGTCAGAAAAATTATTTAATTAAAAACCTAAAGTTCAAAGCACTTGTAATAAATGGAAGGTGAGACTAGTAGTAGCTTTTTAATGGAATTCTTTTCAACTAATTCTGTGAGCTGCAATATTCCTCAAATATTATGTTAATGCCATATCCTATCCTTTTCCAATGTATTTTTCCATTGTACAGTAATAAAAGGAGATGTAGCTTACGTAGCTGTATTCTCAATGTGAATTCACTGTGGCTTCATTGAGGTCAGTGAAGCTACAGTGATTTATGCTAGCTGATACATTAATAATAAGCCTTAGGATATATTTTTTGACATGGCTGTTTGTAGTTAGTCTCCTTCACAAAATGTTTGCCACTGCTGTGGAGAACATTTTGTATTAATAGCATTTCTCAGTTCTGAAGAGTGAGAGCTTTAAGAGTTGGTAAGTGAATTAGAACAATATTGGTGTCTGTTTATCCAGTGCAGTTATACAGACACCACTAATGAACCTCAGCAATAGTCAAATAGGACACAACAGCTGAGGTGTGTTAGGAAAAATATGTAATCATTAATTTTCAAGTGTATGAGTGGATTAGGAAGATAAAATGCATGGTGATGGTGTGCTGAGAATTAAAATCTGGTCAGGACACCACAATTACGAGCCTGCTTATTCCTTTAGCCATCCCAAAGGGCCAGCACTTGATTTTATATCTCATGTAAAAACACCAAAATGAAGCTTTCATATAAATTTAGTTAATGCAAGGAACAGCAATTTCAAAACACCAAAAAATGTTAAGAATATCAGTTGATTATTAATGATGTTAATTGATGAGGATGACAGAAATGATGCAGTGTAAGGAAGCCAACAGGCATAAATTCTGATCTTCCTTTTGATATTAGACTGTGTTGAGCTTCCTTTTTCAGGTGTTTTTTAATTTTTTTGTGAAATAATTTGATTTCTTCTGGCTGCTACTTTTGCTATCTTTTTGCACATGTTATCTAGCTTTTGGTGTTAAGGAAGTCCACCTCCATTCCTCTAATGTCCAGTTCTTAGCTCAGGTTCATGCTCCCTTGCTCTGGTATTTTACACTGTTCAGATAGCATTGAAGCTGTCATCTCTCTGATCCTTTCAAAGAAATGAGATATACCGTTCTTTTCTCCAGAGACTGAAGAACTTTTTTCTTTAATCTCTGTGAGCAGTGAAAACTCAGCAAATCCTTCTGCTGCCCTTTACCATTCTCAGTTCTACAAAAGAATCTGTGAATCTTAAGATAGCCAAGGACTACTTCCACTGTTCCAGGTGGAAACATCTAGTCACTTGATATTGGATGGGTTTAGTTTCTCCTAAAGTAATATTTTGGCTGTTGTTTTGAAAGGGTGTTCATTCGTAGGCTACTGCAGCTTCTAAAAATATGCAAGCAGGGCACTCAAGTATTTTTCCATCTTTGCTATTGCAATACATTACTATTTATCAACTGTATTTTTTTTCCTTTCTCCCTAGAAGTATCAGCATTCTTTATACTCAATGCCTTATATCTTCAAATGTTTCTGATCTCTACATGTCACCCTGAATGATATGTTGATCCTCCTTTCTGTGACTGGTTTGATAAAATCACCACTTATGTCACTTTGTTGCACTTCTCTTTTTCTGTGCAAAGTAAAAACTGACAAATGCCAGTGTTTTGCCATAAAGGTGCTGGTCCTTCAGCACTATGAACTGCTAAAATCACTAAATACATTGTCTTAAAAGAGACTTGCTATAAATTGAATGTTAGTTAAGAGCAGCTGTTACCCTCTGTGGCAAAAAGCCAGCAGGGTTCTGGAAAAACCCTTGTCACTGCAGTTGTTCCTTTCCTCACTGGCACTTTGTGAGGGCAGCCCCAGTGTGGCTGAGGCTCAGCCTTACCCCTATCTGCTTTCACATATTCATTCCTGCAAATTCTTCTTTTCTTTCAAGTGGGCAGGAAAAGCCAAACAACTCATGAGCATCAAATCCTAGCTCTTGTATCTTTATGGCTTTAGGGTGGACTAGCAATCCTGAACCCTTGCAAGTTTCTGAATAAAACTGGATCTGTTGGAACTGGTAGAATTCAGTGCCTGACTTGTTCATAGTTACATTTTCATTAGTTTTATTGCTTCCTTTCTGTAGAATTCATGTTCTCCAACATATTTTCTCATTTCTTTCTGTTACAAAAGTCAGTTCTCCTTTCAGACGTGTATAAATCAAATTACTCCAGTGAGGTAAATAGAATTTCACTGTTATAGAATGATGAGTTCAAACCCAGGCCTTTTAAACTGGTAGGTCCCCTTGTAAATTGATGAATGATTTGTCAGTATCTAGGTGTCCTGAGCTATCCTCTGTTTTTAAGGAAAGTGATATATTCATAGATCAATATCCATCCCCACAAAGCTTTATGACTTCCCATTTTTCTTATCTCCCACATTTGTATTTTTACTCTAGGGAAGGGCCTTCAGGCTGCCTGTTAGTGGTGATAATTTCTGTCATAGTTTTTTAATGTATAAAATAAACACATTGCATTAATTTTGAATAAAAAGCAGCTGATAAGCATGCAAGCTTCAAAGGTGTTACCTCTCTTGTGCACTTTTCCTTTCATTCACTAATTCTGATATTCCTTTTTCACATTATCCATATAACTCAGTCTGCCATTACAGCAAGTAAAAGTAGACCTTTTCTTTTTTAACATGATCATTATTTAAATAAAGTAAAACATATTTTAGAAGATTAAAATAAATACTTTTTCTTAAACTATGAAGGAAGTCATAGCATTCAGGAGGTACTGTTGCTTATTATGTTTCCTGCGAACCATTATAAAAGGTGAAGTTACAGTTTTTAATCTGGACATATCTGTGATGATCAGGACTTGTATCTGAGCTTTGATTTGCATGTTTGTTTTTCTCAATAGTTTCTGCATGATTAATATTCTAGTAATCTGCTGACTGCCAGAGAATGCACAATAATAACATATTTTAATTTAAGTACCACATATATGATTTGAGGAAATTATTATTTCCATTCCTAATACTAAAAACATATCCTTGTTACTTCAAATGAAAAACAAAAATAACATCTGTCCTTGTGTATTTTAGAGTAAATCTGTAAGTTTTTTGATCTACAGGCTCCAATTATAAATGAGATTCTGGGTTTATTGCCCTCTCCCTTTAAACTGCATTTCAATAATAATTCATTTGTTTTGAGTAGCATTTCTAAAGAGCATTTCAAGATTGGAAGTATCCCTGTGACACAGTTGTGGAGAATCCTAGCACAGCATGTGAGATCTAAGGCACTGAAATATTTCAGGCCTATCTGTTCATGGAGTAGGTCCTTCCAGCTAATGCTCTGTTTAGATTAGGGATATAGAAGAAATTTGAAAATAATTTAATAAAAACTCCTATGTGTTTAACTCTTTAAAAAATCACATAGGAGTTTGATTTCTCTGTTTTTCCATTGCTTACTTTGTGGTTGTTTTCACAGGTCAAAGTCCAGCTGTCCAGTGTCATCACATTCAGATTCTGCCATGACCTGTAAGTCTCTCACCTCTAAATTTTCTATTGCAGTAGAACAGCTGCCTGAAAACTGTTGTGGAATACTGAAATATATCTTTCATTGAACTATCATTAAACAATACATATTGGATATGGCTTGTCTTGTTATGTTAAATCCATGTAGTTCGAGCATGTATGCTTATAGTATAGTACATTTGCTTTTTAAAATACTAGCTTGTGATAATCTCATTCATTGCAGTTTAAATTGAAGGCTCACAGCTTATCAAATCTACTTCTGTTTCTAGAGATACCCTTACTCTAAAACTAGTTCTCTTTCTAGTTAAATCAGAACTGAAAGTTATCAAAGGAAAATATTACATTTGCCCTTTGATGAACAATTACCAAGCATTACATGTTCAGAGTAAAAAATTGATAACATTTTATTTTATGAGTCCACTAACTAATAGTGAATTAGAATAAAACTCCCATGAGAACACATTTGACATTCACATGAATAACAAATGAGTTCATTATGATCCTCTGGTTGTAAAAAAATGGGAAATGAATTCATAATTATTAAGCATTTAAAAGTAACATTCCCCCAAAAGATAAAACCTTTTATTAAGTACCCAACTGGTTCAGCTGCAGGGCTTTAAAGAACCTGAAATGAAGTGGTACCAGAAATGATTTGGTCATTTGCCACATTGTTTAACTACTTGGTTGCCAAAATAATGAAGATTTGAAAGCTAGTTAATGCCTTTGAATTAATTCTGAAAGTTTGAGATTAATCTTGCTTCCAAAGCAGAGAATGCAGATTAGATACATGGTGCATGAAAGGATTATGCTGGGTCTATGTATAAAGAGGAGGATTACAGCACATATGGCTACTGACATGTACTCATGTTGTAAGTGCCTGTGGGCATCTCATTTGAAATATGTATTAGAGTTGAATTTTGTTGGGGATTTTTTGTTGATGTATATTTGGTTTTATTTATGACAGATACCATTCAGGACAGTTATTTTGCTAGAAGTGACATTCTCAAATACTTGCCAGGCTGTCGCATTAGCATACAGCTCACAGCCAGGCAGGAAACAGCTCTTCCACGAATCCAACCTCTGCCCTGTGATGACACTAATAGCACAGGGTCCCAAAGGTGCCTTGTCTATCAGGCAGAGAGGGAAACAAGAGATGCTGAGAACAAAGTCAAGAGAACAGCATAGAGAACTTGCAGAGGAGTAGAAGGGGGATAAATAAAATCCTTTTATTTGTACCTGCACCAAGGACATAAACATAAAGAAAAGGGGTGAGAAGTAGACCAAGTTAAGACTGTTCCAAGTGCTGTGAGCACCAAAGAGATGCAAAATTCTTCTGTCCCCAAACCTTACATAGATCTAAATAACACTGATGGAGTGAAGAAGATAGTTATCTTCTGTATAAATATTGACCCCATGGGTAACCCTCCTTGGTTATCCAAGGAATAGAGAAATAATGCCATGTAAGATATATTAACATTTTTATTATAATACCATATTCCTTTTCCCAGTATAGAGGTAAGGAGATGTATGAAAGACCTTGTGTACATGCAGATTTTAACAAGTAACATTGCTCCCACATTTTTCCAAGCTCCCTTCTCCTTAGCAACAGCCAAGACTCTAACACAGTTGTGTTGCCATTGACTATGTTGTCATGCTGATCAGGAGGGGAAAAAAGCCACATCAGATGTGCTCATGTTTTATTTCACTCAGAGGTCTGAAACTGCAGTCTGCTGTTAGATGGACTCCATGAGGGACCTAGGCTGTGGGCTTGAGAAAAAATGCTGTAAAACCAAAAAATGCAGAGCAGGGAGGAAGTAGGGAAGGAAAGGTCTCAGGATTGTGGAGAGTGAGGGACATGCTGCAGCGTCATGAAAATGGTCATGAAGACTAGAGATATATTAGCCATAACAGAATTCTGTAAGATAATCATACACTTTTGTAGTCCAATTATTTAGTTGTTACTACTAGGGGAAAATTAATCAAAATATCAGAAAAGCCATTTGTACTATACTAAGCTTGTGAAAAAATGTGGGCAATTATTTGAGAAACTGTTAAATGAAGATAAAATTATGTCCTTCTGCTTTGGAATAAGGATTTCCAGATGAGCTTTAGAAATTGCATAGCTGCCAATGGAAGAATATGATTTATGCACTGTGAATTAAATTGCTTTTAATTTTAAAAGTCTTGGTTCTGTCTGATTTAACTTCTGATTTGATCTATGTGGAAAGAGTTTGGATGTATGTCCAGACAATAGGGCTGAGTTGATGCTTCAGAGGGAGGTGAGAAATACCTGACCTAAATCCAATAGATAAAAACAAAATGTGTATCAGAGAAACTAATTGTGCATCAGGGAAACTACTTCCTGAGCCCTGTGAATTGCTGGGTGAAGAATGTGGTTTGATTACAATTATTGCCTTAATGCAGACCTTCAATTCTTATGGGCCTCATGAGGGCAATGCAAGAAACCTGTTCTGTGATGTATGAAGTGAGGGCTATGAACTCTTGTATTCATACATTCACATCATACATGAGTCTACATTTCAAGGAATTGGGAGATACTTAAGGAGATAAGCCATGACTGCTAATTATGCTACATCCAACTTTTTTCTTTGAAAGATAAATCCAAGTTTGGAGGTTTGAGGGTTTTTTGTTTGGTGGGTTTGTTCTGGCTTTTTTCCAAGCTAATACATTATGAATCTATTACTTATAAAACTTTTAAAGTTTCTATTTTAAAACATGTAACATCTGTCCGAAAGAAAGTTTTTGTTAATACAGCTTTTAATATTATAATGTATCTATGGTTGTCTATATTTGAGGTAATCATTATTATAAACAAGGGCACAACAACTGCTGTGATAGTTCTCCAAATGATGACAAGGGAAAGTGTATGTACTTTCTATTTATAAAAATCAGATGACATTGTCTTACTGTAGCCACTTTAAAGTTAAGACATCAGAAGACAATTTGCTTTCAAAATGTTGGATAAATCACACAAGTCAATATCATGACTTCTCCAACAATATGCTCCCTCACAAGGCTGCTGCTGGTCATCATCCAACATCAGTGTGCAAAAAACTGGCATGACATACCTTATCAGGTAGGTTTCTGCTCATTACCACCACATTAGATTGCATGCAAGTTATTCCAATGTTTGCTTGTAATTTACTAGGTGAAACAGGGTGGACTGTTGCACCACCCTTCTGTGGAAAAAGGGAATTCACTCCATGAAGTTTGTAGAAAGCTGTAAAATTAGACACTTCTTTCAACATCAGAGAACTGTGGTCACTAGGATTCCTTTTTGAAAATTAAGAAAGGAAAAGTGGTCGAAAGAATTAGTTCTTGGAATGGGTGAGTCCTGACTAAGAGAATCACAGGAACAGCCATCTCTGAGAAGAAAGGGCAAATCCATACAAGATTATTTTTAAAAAGAAACAGGTACAGTTGTGAGGAGATATGAATAGTTTATAAAGATTAAAGTCTAGGTTTCAGAATGTACTTACAATAAGACAAGTCATAATCTGAATCCCCTCAATTTGTGGTATGGTATCTTGCAGCAGATAGCAAAACATGCTTGTTCTAAATCTTATGAAACAATAATTATAGTAAGTAAATGCAGTTGGCAGTGGTTGAAATACTAATAGCACACTGCATTTCAAACATTTGTTTAAAGTGACCTCAGCCTGTTATTCTACTGCTAGAGACAAACCTCACTCAAATTTCATTTGTCTACTGCTGAAATGTTCTGACAGTATGGTACCCAAATTAGGTGTAATTGCTAATAATCTATTCACCAGAAGGTTTGCTATTATCAGCTTTGTTTATGTCAGACGGAGATTAAAAAATAGTTCTCTTTCATGCAAAATGCTGTGCAAATTTCATCTGCCTTATTAGATGTCATTATCTCATAGGAATGATATGAGATTCTTCTCATTCCAGAAAAAAAGATAACCAAATATAATATAGGACTTATATGAATTTTAGGATTTTAATTGACAGAACCTTGTTTGTATGTATTATATCTGTAATATGCTATAAGCTTTCTGTTCCACTTTCAAGTAATGTTGCCGTAAACATTCATGCCAAGAAAGGACTAAAGCTTGTGAGCATAATATATATGCATTCTGTATATTTAGCAAAAAACATGTAAAGAATTCTAAAATTTATTTTTAATTTTGCATTGTCCCATGCAGTACATTTTGCTGTTCTGATTCAAAATGTTGAGAACTCGGAGACAGATTTATTAGGAAAACACATATATCCACTGCATCTCCACACTGTATTAAATAGTGTATAATCACTTCTTAGCTCTTGTGAAGATGTGCTGTTTGAAATTTTAAAGAGATTGAAGTACATGAGTAGCTCTAAACTATTCCTTTTAGCTACTATTTTGATAATTATCTTTTTCTTTATAACATATCTTACTGATCCTCAGTTTTACTTATTTCAAAGGATGAGAGGGTGTCTCTTAAAACGTGGTATTTCTACTTGGAAAAATTAAAAGAAGAAAAAGGATAAATAGCTGCACATCATAAAGTTCAAGCTACTTGCTGGCCTCTGGATGGTTCCTTGTCCACAGCATTGTCCTTTTTCGGTGCTAGGAAATGTACAATACACTACTTGTAGCCACAACAGAAAAGATACAGAGAATCCAATTTGTTTCTTTCCCTCTGTAATTTAGGAGTTACATTCATTAGGTGATTAAAATTCAGATCTATACATAATTACATTTATTAACTACAAATTCATTTACATTTCTTATTTATGACCTTGCACATCACTGCTTGTTCACCAGTGGTAGAGGAAAATGTAGTTTTATGTTAGTTTATGATTGATTTGTTCTTGCTGGTAAGCACTGGAAATGTGATGCAATGTTTTAATTTCAAACACTGCAAGAGAATTTTAAAATCCAAGTTATTTATTTATTATAGCAGGCCTGGAAATATTTATCCTATTTTTTTTATTCTAAAAACTGGAGTTTATTTATTCAAACTTTTTACTGATTTTCCTTCCCTACACATGAAAATTAAATGCAGAGATTTGATGTTTTAGATCATGTGCTTTCAGGCAACTGCGTACGTGCATCTATCTACATGTTAAAAACTCAGTAAATACGCTGCCTTTTTCAGAGAAAAAATCTTGAAGAAATAGGCATTTCTCTCCCAGAGGTAATTTCACAGTGATGGGGGTTTGCTTTGTTTTCCTAATGATATTCTGCAGGGATACTTGGTTGTAGTTCTGTGCAAGGATTTATGAAATCAACGGAAAGGTCATACGCTTTGAATTGAGGTCTCAGGCGTGGAAGAATATATTCACTTCTGTGTCAGAGCCCGACCAGAAAAAGGGAGGAGAAGGGTCCCAGGTGTCCATGGTTCAAATCCCCTGCTCTCAGCAGATTCGAGATGTGTAGAGGCAGTATGTGACTGAGGAATGGGACATGGGATCCGTCAGAACCATCCTGTTTTTCCCTCATCAGTATTCCAGGACACGAGTGGAGTGGTAGATGCAGGAGCCAGACCCAAGAGTCTCCAGAACTGCTGTGGCAATCTGCGAGTGGAGGCTGCTGTGCAGTGTCCAGGTGCTGCAGAGTGCCCGCTGGTGCCCGTCTGAGCAGAGAGCAGCCCTGGCAGCTGGGCCGGGGAAACCTCCCCGCAGAGCCGTGCCAAGGGCTCGCAAGGGCAGAGCTCCGCCTGCTGCTAAGCTGCCTTTATTTCCTAGCACTGTCAGAGTCTGGTACAGACCATGCTGCATGGCTGTGCCTGTGCAGGCTTTGCTGCATAACTTCTAGTTGACTGGAGAGATAAAAATAATCCCTGACATAGATCAACTTCATTCTGCCTCAGGACATAATTTAAATACCTTCTCCTGGGTGTTCTTCTCTCTATATAAAAGCGGCGAGTTCACTCTCCAACCTTCGCACTCTAATTCTAGAAAACATTTCACGAGGGACTGCCACAGTGAAGGTAGAGCTATTGTTGCATGAGGATACAAGGAATATCAGCTAGGGACACAGTGGTGGGAAATTGAAAGATATTTTAGAAAGGCTCTTGAGTATTTCCTTTCCCAAGATTCTAGGGCCAAAATGATGCTTGAATTTATGAGTAGAAGTGGAAAAAATTTTGAATGATTTTTAAATTCTTAGAGTAACAGAGGTTTGAAAGGACTGGGACCATTCTTGAGATTAGATTGAATTAAAATTGTTTCAACTGAAATATAGGAAAAATATGACATATTTTCTTAGTTTTTAAAGGAAATATCTTGACATGCTGAAAATGAAATTTTTCATCTTTTGAAACAGGAATACCATTTTCCACTTCCAAGTTAATATAAATTGAATAGTAAAATATGTGTTTTTTTAAAAAGTCACAAAACATTTTATTTTTAAGTAGATGTAATATTTCAGATTTACCCCAAATGGAAAGTACTGGGTTTTTATTTTGTAAAAAAAAAAAGTATTGTGTGCATTCTGTATGAACTGAGTTTTGTGCTTCCTTTTTGCTGACATATGAAATCTTCATGAAACACTGTTCTGGGAGTTTTCAGGTGACCTGGGTGTTTTCAGGTGTTAGTGTGTGAGAGTGTAGCTCCTCCCTGTACTGTACCAGTGCTGGACCTTGAGCCTTGCTGCATGCTCTGCCTGTGCTGTACTCTGATTCTTTGGGACAAAAATACAGTGGGTAAGGATCTGTGATTTCAGCAGGCTGTTCATGAAAAGCAGGATCTCTTAATTCTAGTGTGGTTGTGATATACCTGCATGAGGTATCATTAGCTCGGCATACACTGAGTAAAAGAGACTTGGTCACAGATCTTTTCCTTCTCCTTTGTGTTCCTATTCTTTTCTTTCCTATTCCTTGTTCTCTTGTCAGCCATCAGTTCATTTCAAATAGATATGATGTCCAAAATTTTCATCTAATGTTACAGAGCAGGTGATGAGAACTCCAGATGCACCATCAGACTCATTTTCTCAGGCTGGTCTGGGCAATTCAAAGGCAGAATCTTCTGATCTGTGGCTCTTCTCCATTGACCCTATATGGCTGACTTGGGTGAATACTTAGGGATTTCAGAAGCTGTTTTGCTCAGTCATTATTGTCACTCTAACAGTGTCAACCTCTGGAAGCTCAGAAAGCTGCTGCAGTCTCCAAGAAAGGCTTATCAGACCTTTCCTAGGAGAAGTAAAGCAGGTGATGAAATCAAGTGCTGCTACGTGTCTCTATCCACATCATCACTTGAGCATGTAAATAACTACAGATTGGGTGTAGGCTTCCTATCTCTTATAGGGAGTTGTTTGGATGTTGCTTGGTTTTTGTTTTGTTTTTAATGTCTTTTAAAGAGAAATTGTTAGGGTTGGTCTAGTAGCTAAAATCTTCAGCATGGAGATGACATTATGGACAGTGAAAAACTTTTACTTAGAACTTCTGTAGCCAAAACGGCTAATAAGAGTTTGCAATCTGAAGAGAAAAAGTGAGCAGAAAGAGAGAGGGAGTGCTGTCAGTGCAGTTTTACAGATGGAGAAGGGGATAAACCTTGATTCAGAAAAGTATGGAGGCAGATCCTGATTTTTAGCATTACCAAATGTGTATTTCAGCATACTCTGTTTGATCCTGGAAATACTTTATGCCTATGCATTTCTAATTTTAACTGTTCTGATTTTTTTTTTTTACTATCAAAGAGAGGGGCCTTTATAGTTTCTCTTCAAACTGATTTTTTAAATACACTGGAGCATCTCTATTCTCAGCATAGATTTTCAGTATATTTTCAGATTTTCAGCAGGTTTTATATAGGTATGTGGGCTCCCCTTCCCCCTTCCTCTCCCTCCCACTCCTCCTCACCCCAATTTTACTGCAACTGCAGACATCCAACAGAGAGAGAAACAGGAGAGGACAGATTTACATACATTGACTGGCTGTGCTGACTTTTCAATACAAAATAGCAGGGTTATTGTACTGCATCAAAGTAAGAGTCTTAGCCTGGAAGGGATGTTTCATTGACATTGAACTGAAAATATAGGCACAGTGTAATGGATCTTAAAATTGGCTGGACTGTTTCTGGATGCCTGTGTTCAGTATCCATATAAAAACCCCTGTGCACACCATAAGCAGACTAATGAGGTGAGACCTTTTCTTAGTAGTATAATCTTTAAGACAAGTTCTAGCAGTCAAGCAGGAAATCAGAAAAATAAATGGTACATTCAAGCTACTTGTCTTTGTCCAGGGCTCTGGTAATAGTTTGAATTGAATGATACAGCACGTGAAGAGGTTTATTACTCTCAAATGCCGTGATACACTCTAGTGGCAAAAGCTCGCAGTGCTATTCAGACAATGGAGCCCAGTTAATTTCTTTCCTTTTTGATGTGAAACAATAGTTACCCTGGATGAAAATTTAGTTTGAAAGTAACCTGGCAGCTCAGAAACTGCCATTCAAGTCCTGTGCTTTTATAAAACTTATATTTCTTTTTTATATTTTAATATACAAACTACTGAAGCAGGAATTTTGCTTGCTTGACATTTGTACAGAGTTTTGAGCAACACACCCTGACCTGAGTCATTGAGGCCCGACCATGATATTTATGCAATATGTGGAAGTCAGTAAACAGCACCTATCCACAAGTCCTCAACACTTATCCTTAAGTACTAATGGATACAGATCTTGGGCAACCTCATCTTTTAACCAACCGTCATTAAATACTTAACCAATAACCACATTAAAATGTACTTATAGATAAGCTTTAAAACCAGTGGTTTTGCTGATTGAACTTATCATAAATAATTCACTGTTTTGTCTTCTGAGAAGAGATAATGGAGCACTTGGCTGCCTCAGTTGTCACTTAATTTTTACTTCAGGGCTACACTGTTGCAAAATCCCTCTGGTAATACAGTAAAGAATTTAAATATATACTTTATCACCACAGTCCGACCTATAGTGAAGTGTTTTTTACAGAAGCAAGAATTTTCTGTGGCAAATCTTTTGGGTTGACTGTGGGCTAGTACTAATTCTATGGCCTCGTTGCTGATACCATTTGAGCTGAAGAAGGATGGAGTATCTCTCTGTGTTTTACTGCAATTTACACAGTAGCATGACTCAAGTACTTAATTTAGCACAATTCAAAATTTCCCTTCCTCACCAAGATTTGCTGTTTTGAAACTCTCAAATAGCTGTCACAATGAAAACCAAAATCCCATTTTCCAGAAAACAAAAACATAGAAACATCTCTTTCTGGTTTAATGTTTGAATTTATTATTTTTGCTTAAACAATACAAGATTACATGTATGTACATGTATCTGCTTGTTCATTATTTCTCATTATTCTCTATTTCAATGATTCCATCTATTCTTTCCTCCTTGGGTGTTACTTTTTGGTTATCTGGACATAAAAGAGCCACATAGGTATTTTAGATTGGCTCTTGCTGCTGTGCCTCTGAAGTTTGTTAATTTTTTCTTAATAAATTTTCTCTTTATATGGGAAAGTTACTCCAGTAAATGTAAATGTAAGTGTACTAGCTAAATAATGATCCTTATATGAAAATATGCCTTTCCCCAGCTTTCTGGAGGTTCTTGCTTCGGATTTAAAAGTGAGTACTTTTTAATACAACTTTTAGTACAACTGGTGCAACTCAATCATAAATATTGGGAAGATGCTGACTAAAAATTAGAGCTGGAGTGAACAAGTAAATCTCTCATTGAAGTCAAAGAGAATACTGCCAATTTACACTGGGAATGAACTAGACCTTGGGTTTTTTGCATCCTCATTTGACCTGTTGTCCTGAAATAGCATTGTCAGACTAGATCTATCATAAATTTGTAGTTATGTCATAATAATTATGTCATTATTAGTGATTAGATCAGCTTTAGAGTTTTTTTTTTTATTCTTTGTCCTGTTGCCAAGTTCCATGAGGACACAAGCTATGAATTAGGTTGCAGCTCTGAATTCTTTTTTCTTGTGGAATAGACAAGGTACTTCCAAGACCAGGAACCTGTTGGGCGTACAAACATATCTACATACATTTGGGCAATACATTATTTTTTCTCACTGTTCTGTAGTGATATAATTAGCAATGGAATGGCATTTACCATTCTCTGGTAGCTGTGCTATCACGAGATCCTGGTTAGCAGAGCTGAAAGGGACTAACTTTGGGAACAACTCACTGCTTGCTTAGTACAGCAACACTGGTCAGTGTGTGCCTTGTGTATCCCAGATTATAAGTATTCCTTTACATAAGGTCCATTTTTGATCTCGACCCTGATCCAAGCAAAGAATTAATCAAGTCATAACAAAAAAGAAGACAGCAATGGATGAGTGAGCATCCAAGAACACCACCTTGAAAGATACAATTGCTTGTATCTAATGAGGGATCAGTTGTTCACTGGATATCTGGGCTTTGTAAAGATGCAGCATCCACTGAAGCAATAATCAGTGGTGAACTTTTCAACTTTTGATAATTAATGCGCTTGCTTTGTCCATCTTTGCATTTTAAAGTAATGCCAGATGACTCTGTAATTCAGTTTTGCATCTAGGTTAGATTCCTGTTACAAACAAATGAACATCTGAGTATTACATGTCAATGCCTTAACAGTCCCCTCAGGGGCTGCCTTGACGGAAGGGTTTTTTTCTGTCCTTAAGACACAAAGGGTTAGAATTGCAGCAGAGAAGTTATTTTCTAGAGAAAATTTGATTAGTTTCAATGGACAACAAGCAAAAAAATTAACTAAGCATATAACTAACTTGATTAGCTTTGGGCAAGTCATCTCAGCCACATGGAGGATTTATATCTTCTGGTGCAGTCAAATGAATATGACTGTCTTGCACTCAGAACCAGTTTAGATTTTTTTAAAAAATAGAGCTCTTTTGACTGCCAGTGTAATAAAGAAGATTGGTTGATAGATTCTTCCATCTGTTGTGCCCAGACCATACTTTGCAGTGAAGATTTTACTAACTATGTAATCGGTTATTTCTTTGCATGGTGCAAAATTAGGTTTCCTTCTTTCTTCCCTCTCCTCTGGACAGTAAAGAGCTTTATAAAAAGCATCAGATAAAAGTATTTTGGGCTGTGAGATGACAAGCTGTCTTATGTGGCTGTGGTTTCATTATTTTAGTTCAAGGAGGTTTTAATTTGAAAATGTTGAATAGTTCTTCTTTTTTATGAAAAAGGCGAGTTTATGTTAAAATTCAGGGAAATATATTATAAAAGTGCAGAAGAGAAGCCAGTGTATTTCAATTTAAAAATTCTGTAAAGTGACTCATTTTTTTGACCCATGACTCTGCAAAGTCACTAGATAGACAAATGCATTATGCAGATAGAGAACTGGAGACAGAGGTTATGTGATGCCCAAGGCCATGCAGTGAGTCAAAGCTGAGCCAGGGCGAAGTTCCCATTTTAGCGTGTCTATTAATAACACCAGCACAGACAAACTACATTAAAGAACTAAAATTGGGGACTATGTGATGTCAGCATGCTCTGCAAGACTGAGATATTGTTTGTTTCTGTCTAACTCTAAAATGGTGAAATTATTAGACATAAATATGACTGGATCAATATCTTATCTGAAGGCTTTCTCATACTTAAGTATAGTAATCTCTTTCCTCCCTCCTGACTGAGACCTTTTGTTTTTTCTTTGCCAGACATAAAAATGATTTGTCTGTCTTCAAATTTTGAGTACTGACAGGTTTAAGCCGTGTCTGGCATCAAAAAAGACAGTCATAACATAAAAGATTTAGGGATAAATGTGAGGCAGTGTTAATGAGAGCCAAATTTTACTTGCATTTTCTATCCTTGATAAAAGTAGTATTTATATTTAGTAGACCATTCCTGCATTGATATATTATATTCTTTGAGTTTGTATATTTTATCTAGCTTTAGATAAAGTTAGTGACTTCAGTTTCTAACAGGACGTGGCAGAGGAAAAGATGTTGCATAATAAGTTGCGTAAGTTGGAGTTGGGAGCTGCTGTATATCATTAGTATCTGTCAGTGACTTGCCTTAGTGACTTGGACTTGGACTTTCAAGTAGAAATATAACTTCTAGGTGTCTTTACTAGTGATTCTATTTCTTATGTTTGCTAGCTTGATCATTATATGTAGTAAAACAAAAGTCAGTCAAGAATCAGCAAGATTATAGAAATATCCACAAGAACTGACTAAAGGGTTGACATATTTGATGGGGACAGCTAAGGAATCTATTGCAGCTATATTTAATTGGAGCCAATGTATAGAGATGCCAAAAGGTGATATCAGGGATTATAATCATGGATTATATTTAACTTGCAGCCTACAAGGCGTTATCATGGAAATTCATGTAACCTTAATGACAATGGTCAAGTCAACTTGGTTTTCGAAAAATAGAGGAAAAACTTAACATGGAAGTAACTTTTTTGGACTTATTTACACTTAAAATACATTCAAAATACCCTAATCTATGCAGTCTCATAACAGATTTCCAAGATTCTTCAGAATATCAACAAGAACCAAGATACCAAGATTGCTCAATTCATTCTTCTTTAAATGCTAGTTTTATTTGAATATCTGAAAGAGGCTGATGTTACTGCATTTGTTATCTTAATCTTTTTACAGAGAGAGAAGTGATGTCAAAAGAAGCAACATTGCTAAAGTACATTATAGCACCTATCCATTCATCACAACCCAGAGACTGATTTGTATCTCACCTAAATTAACATGTATGACAGTGACCTAGAAACAGTCCTGGAGCAATTATAATGTTGCAGCAACTTGCAGAAACAGACATTGCTTTTGGTAATTGATCGTTCTTCATCATAAAAACCCAATAATTAGGCTTCTTGCTCCCATCTCACTCGTTCATTGTATTCTCCAAATTCTAATTGCTATGTTTGATTTATATCTGTTTGTTCTTGGGCCAACATTGTCATACATCTTAAATAATTAATCTTAAATAATTAATCTCCGTGATGATACCAATAGCCTTCATACTCCTGCCTCATTGTTACTATACACATTGATCTTTCTGTGTTGTGAGTGACAAAAACGATATAATGTTTTAAATAGGGACTGACCCATACTTACAGGATATAGAATGCCATCAGTGCTGTGCTGTCTCTAGTATCTCTATCTTTAATGGTATACTCTAATATGGTTTTGTATTTTTCTCAGCTGTTTTACACTCGGAGTGTTGGGTGGAAGCAGCTGTGCTTTTATTTGTCTGCCTGTCTCTTTGCACAGTCCTCCAGGATGTCTGTTACCTCTCCATTCTTCTGTTACTTCCACCCTGCTGTCCAGGCCCTGTAGCCTCTCTCTGATCCTTCCCAAGATGCCTTTATTACCTCCTGGTGCTTCTCTAACTGTTATCAGGCTGAGTTTAGGTTGAAATGAGGTCCAGGAGTGGGCCAAGGCCTACTCCAGCTGTGGGATGATGTGGGAAGAAATGGAGATGGGAGAATACAAGAGATACAGGCTGCAGAGCATTTTCATCCTGCTGTTGCCATCTGGGAGAGGGCTGGGGAGTGCTGGTGCTGCCAGGGCTCAATAGCAACAGGGAAGACAATGCCCAGCTGCTCAGACTGGAGGCAGGAAGCCAAGAGAGTGCTTCCTGCCTCCTCACATACAAGTCTGCAGCCTGTCATCTCAGCTGCCCCCTTGTTTGCTTATTCCTGCCTCCAATGAGACCTTAATTTCCTACTACATTTTCTCTCATTTCTGCAGTTCTGTGTTTTTCCTCCTCTAAATTGATGCTGCTTCCCAACATACACCAGCACACCACTAAATTTGTCAGTTTTTTGTTGCAGAGCCCTACTCTGTATAATTATTAAAATTCAGACCCAGTCCTTGAAGAACTTTTACTATTTACTTTTTGTTGATGATTCCTCTTTCAATACAGTCCCTCAACTGGATTTAATAGAATTAATCTGGTGCAAAGTGATAACCAGGAAAAATAAAACTGTCCCTTCAATTTTAAAGAAGGGCTCAGATTGTTGCAGTGTAGTAAGTTACTGTGTGTCTGTGGACCATCGAAGCTATGGTTGCTTTTAGTCTAGCCAATTGCAAAGTAGTACAGGACCAATTAACCTTTTCTAAACTGATTTTTAAGCTAAAATTGTAAAGTGTACACTTAAAAAAACCAAGCAAGCTGAATGGAATATAACTGGCCAACTACCATGGCTGTGTTCATGTGCAGTATCTTATTGCAGCTTTAGTGTGTGTCTGAGAATGTCACTAAAATTAGAGGGACCCATTTCCATGATATTCTGAAGAATAGTCAAGTTTTTGACTCATGTTCTGACTCTAGAACAAGTTTTACTTTACATCAGCATGGGTTCCACTTTAGCCTTTGCCATTATTGATATACATTAGCCCTTTTAATATTCTAGTTTCTAGGCAAGGATTATCAAGGATGAGTTATGCAGTGCTGCTGCTGAATTATAAATTAGTTCATTTGTAGAGTAAATTAATCTTTAGTATCTTGTATGTGTGGCTGATTTAGTATATATGCTCATCAAAAAATGAGTGTATTAACATGATATGAGTGTATGCTCAGTTGGGAAGGTCTGGAGAGTTGCTAATCTCCATGGTCCATATTCCTTTTCTAAAAAGGTTTTAAATTTCCGGAGAGCTCCTGTATGCAACAGTTTGTTTTGAAAAGAAACAGTTATACATGTAATCTGTTTTTTCATTATTCAGATTATTTCCATTCTGCACATTTTCTGACAACATACATTGTCTTCTTAATAATAATTTTTATCAGTGGCACAATTTAGGACAACATTTTCTAAAATGAGCCCGAACAAGCACCACTTGAATGGTTATCTATACAGATATAATTCCTGTATTGGGGTTATCTCACTGGATTCCCAAAAGACTCAATTCTGCACAGACCTGTCCTGTTGGTAAAACTTCTTTCACCTGACTTCTGTTTGTGCTGAGAGCAATGTTGGTTTTTTGAGAAAGGAATGCATGATCTAACTTTATGTGTGTGCTCTGTAACTTGTCTAATGACATAACAGTTTCTCTGTTAACCATAAACAATTGAGTGCTTTGCTAACTTTTACTAAAACACATCCATCTTTCTTCCTGTGTCTCTGGGAAATGTGTTGAGTCTCAAGATTTCAAGCAACCTGAGTATTAACATTTGGGATTGGGTATAAAATTGAACTAAGGATTAAAGGATTGATGCCTATTTATCATTCAGCTAATTTAGTATCAGGGATTTCAGTGAAACTGAGGCAGAGTCACTAGCTGGATGAGAGAGCCAGGCTCAGGTACCAGCCTTATGTTAAAAGCAACATTGACAAGATAATAGAAATTGCCTCAAAATTGTTAAGACACCTTTAGAAATAAAAATATCATTTTCAAAGCCTGATCCTGAATCTACTAAATCTAAAGTACATTAATATATTGAAATGTCACCATTCTTGCAGAGGTTACTTGGTGCATTTCTGTGAGCAAATAAAATAACTGCATGATAAAATTGAGTCATTTTTAGTACAGCTCTGTCTGCTGCATTGGTTTTATGCTGTCAATCCCTTTGTAGTGTTAGTGTACTGCTCTAGCAGCCTCAAGGTATTAAAGCAGAGCCAGAGCACAAGACAGGAAGGCAATGTATAAACTGTAAATCAGCAGGAGCAGGGCTTTTTTATAACATTTCCATCTACCGTACATAAAACCATTCCCTGATTTGAATAATTTGCTGAGCTAAGTAACAAAATTAACAATATACCTTCAACAGGGAAGATCAGGCAATAAAATATCCACAGTTTCAGTCAGGATTGCAAATTACAGATGTCCAAAAGATAGTAAAATGTAAAGAAAAATCCCAGACCCCTGGAACGGATCAAAATTAGTGTCAGTCATTGATTTCTAAAACACACAAAGAGACGGTGAGTATAAATGTGTTACTTACAAGTGCTGAGGATTTTAGGGAATGAAAATGGAGACCGGGAGCTGGAGACTGCCTGCCATGCCAGCAGTGTTGATTTGGAGGCGATGGACACAAATAAACATTCAGCAAAGCTTCAAAAGCTGCAATGCAAGGCTAGCCAAAAGTGTCCATGTCCTTACCGTGCTGTGGCTGGCAGGCAATCCGTGTCTGGGAGCCTTCAGTCCCTCTAATCAGGCTCCAGGGATTTTGTTTGCAAGAAAGATTGTCCTTTAAGTGATGAGTGCAGGAAAACAGAGAAATAAAGAGAAATGAGCAAATTGTACAAGGCAAATAGCTGCAGGTCTTTAGCATGCTCCCTGCGTTTTCCTAAGCTGCATCTGCAGTAGAGAAAATATCCCAAAAATAGCTCAGGCTGCCAATGACTTGCTGAAACCTGAGAAAGAATTGCTGAATTTAAAGATCTGGGTTGCTGTGGGTGTATGATTAAAGTGAGAAATTGCTGGCAGGAAGAACCTAGGATGAAACCACATGCTTAAGGAGTAACTTGTGAGTTCACTGATATCAGAACATGAGCTGACCTCTGATTTCCCCCTCCTCCACCCAATGCCAGTTAACCCTTAAGAGCTCAGAGTGGAAAAAAGTTCTTCAATAACAGATGGAAAAAGAAATGTGATCAAAAAAACCTTCTTTCACCTGTAATGTAGTGACAATATTTTACAGCAGTGCCCTATTTCCTAAATTTCATAGCAGTAAGGAAAGCTTAGCTTTAGCAGATATCCCGATTTCTGCGAAGCTCAGTCTGGTGTAGGGTATAAGCTAAATACTCACTTAAAGTTGTTTGTGGTCCCACAGAGTGAAAGGGATTTCAGATGAAGTTTGGATGGATGGATGGATGGATGGATGGATGGATGGATGGATGGATGGATGGATGGATGGATGGAGGAAGGAAGAAAGGAAGGAAAACACAACATTTAGGAACTTTTCTGCAAACAGTGACTTAAGGACAAGATGTCAAGATTTGCCAGAGTATTTGGCACAGTCTTGGAGGAGACACTGGCATCTCTATATGGTGCCCAGAACAAATTACAGTAGCTGCTCCAGGTTGTTCTGGTCTGTAAGTGCTCCCTGTGGATCCCTTGTGCTTACACAGGTCACCAGAGGTAGCGTGCTTTAGCCAGTGCTCAGCTTTATCCCTGGCACTTTTTAATGGTACTTCCTTGATTTAGAAGAGAACAAGAAGCTGTTGGCAGAAAGTGGTGTTTGTTGGCTTGACATCAGTTAAGTTTCCCAAGCAGTGCCAAAAGTAATCCTCAGTAACCTATTTAGGCCAGTATTAAAGCTGCCAGTGCATGGACTAGGAGCTAGTCCCCAGCTTTCTTTGTGCTGACACTGAAAAGGGAAAAGGTTTCAGTGCTGTAACTGGGTTAGATTCAAGCCACATGGGACTGGATTATGAGAAGCTGCTTCTTTGGAAAGCAATTGTGCATCTGAAAAAAGAGCTGAATATCACCATTAATTCAGGATGTGCTTTTTGTTTAACATCAGTTTTTTGATATGTGCAAAAGAATAATTGACTCATAGGGAGAACAAAATATTTACTGCGCTTCAAACATAATGGTGTGTAATCACTTAATCATCATGGTAGGACTGTCTACTTGATGCAATGAAACTGTACTTAAGAGTGTCAGAGCACTTTACCTTGAAACTGCCATGAATATGTGAATGTATTTCATATATACTGATAGCTGTAGTTTCACACTCATGATGACATTCTCTGGGGCTGAGGAGCTAAGCATTTGTCCTGTGACAATAAATAGCCATTTAAGTTGCACATGTACAAGGGCAGCTGAGAATGCCCAGCTATGAAGGTCCCTTTTGTAGGTGCTTTGGAGAAAAAGGCCCATTACCAGGTCTTTTCATCTGTCTTAAGTTCTAACTGAACTGATCATAAATGTTTTCCTAGAAGCTAGAAGAGTAGACAATCCCTGAAGCAGGCTGGTCATTTCATCTGTATTTATACCCCAGCAGGCCTTTCTGAAGTACTTCTGCTGACCAAAAGGAAATGTACAATATCATAAATTATGGCCTGAATAATTATGACTCATGTTGCAGCATTCACTCTCAGATAACAGGCAGGAAGCACTTACACACATTAGTGTTAACTTAAAAATATCACATAAATTTCATGATGAGTGCCGGAAGTCTGATTACTAATCTCCTAAAAACTTCTAATGAAAACTTCTGTTCCCATATTTGAAGCAGCAAGTGATAATACAAAAGACTTTGTAGGCACCTTTTTAATAAATTAATAAAACCTAAATCCAGTAGTAATGATGGCTCATAGGTAACTTATCATGTATGGTGGTGCTAGTGATATATCAACATGAAACAATATTAGTGACTCGTGTTAGCAGATGAACGAACTATGCATTAAAAAATGAGATTCTTTTCCCCCTACCAATGAGGTAATTAATTCAAACACTTTTTGTCTCTCCTTGTTATGAAGAGGTTGCTAATGCAGCACAATAAACACAATAAAGCAGTGCAACATCTCAAACAATCAGAAGCTTAGTATTCAAAACCATTGTCTCTTTGTTATTGTTGAATTTCATTAACACTGAAAGTCTAGATCGTAAATTACATGTATGTGATAATGCATAGTTTTGTATTTTTGACCTAAATATAGCATAGGGCAAAGGTGAGAAAAAAAGGAGTTTGATATAATTCTGAGCAGAGACCAGATGGGTGGTTTGGCATGGAAACAAAGGCATTAGCATACATTCATTGTCCTTATAGTGAAACACTAATGCTTATGGTGCTTATCAAATAGATTTATGGAGAAAATACATCCTCCCCTAAGAATGATGCTTTAGGTCATGATTCCTCTAAATTATCTAAATGTGCTCCTGAGAGTTAAATGTTCAAATGTTCTTGGTCTTTTCTTCATCTGAGTAATTTCTTTACTATCATATGGCTTAAGTTTTGCCTGAGCACCCAGTGTGGCTTTTGTCTTTGATTTCCCTGGAAAGAAGTGGCAGAGTACCTGGAACTAATGCTGTCCTACCAGGACTGATTTATCTGTGAGCCTACCCTGAATCTAGTGTGATCCATAAATCATCTGCAGTTGTGTCTATCTGCACATCAGGGTTTGGATTGGAGCATCCAGAAATGTGTAAGAGTCTTTGCCTGTAAGTGCTGGTTGATCTGGAGAAACGAAGTCTTGTTTCCACCAGTGCAGCTGAGTCACCAGACTGGTGTGGGTGTAAATGAGAATTCCATTACAGAAACTTGTTGAGCTTCACTGGACAGGACGTCACCAATTGTTTTTCTTCTAAGGTAGTCTCTTTTTTCAGGACCTCTTTGTAGCATGATTTTCAAAATTATGTCTGGCACATATAAATCATTGAAGTAGGAAGATTTCCAGTGGGTTGACAGATAATTATCTTTTTATCACAATGATAGAGCTGGTACAAAAATGACACTTTGCATTATCTGAAGCTGTGACCATAATTTGAAATTAGGCCTCAAATGCCAGCCCTGGTAAAAGCAGAGGGAAGAGAAGAGCACTGTACCTGACACTGCAGCATGAAAACTTTGAGGATGAATTTACCTGAAGTAAGTTGGAATTAAAAAAAAGACTAGGGAGTATCATAAGAATAAGTATTAGTGCCTTGAAGACTGTGTCTGTCTGGATTGTTCGAACACTAAGGATCCAGGTTTGGCAGCATAGGGAAATCTAAGGCTAATGGCCTTGATTACTGCAACTGTCTTTTTTCATGTTAGAATACAGTGTCCCATAGCTAGCCCTGTTTCTCTAGGCAATGTACAAAAATGTGCAAAATATATCATTTTATGCCAGGAACCTGAGAAGTGAGGTCTCTCTTTGTACCTGACAGCTGATTCACAAGGGCTTGTTAGAATATATTTCTCCCATTTTAGCTAAGGCTAATTAGACATAGGCAGGTGCTTCTATCTACCAGAGTTTCTTCACTCATTTTTTCTCTCCTATTTTTTGCCTCTTTTCCCTACTGTCTGGGACATTGTCCTTTGTGTTTTAAACCCAGTTTAATACCTATTTCTCTTGCCAAGTGCATTCTGATTGTGACTCATCCCACCCTACTCTATTTCAGACCCATTCTGTTGCCTTGTATTTTGGTTTTCTTCTTTAGTTGGAAACCTATTGTTGGAATGGATAAATCTCATTTTGTATAACTACCGGAAAATTGCCAGTATAATAGAAACTGTTTGTAAAATTGATTTTCTTTTCTACAAAGCATTGACTGGAAGATTTTCCATATAATGATTCTATAGCAATCAGTAAAAAACAAAATAAAAAAGCCAAAACAAAACCAGAGGAAAGCCACAACCCTCCCTCCCTATAGGCATTGAGTTTCTCATCAGTTGTCATTGTAAATTTCCACAAATGCTTTTGGCATCATTTCAAAAATTTTAGCTTTGTGTTATGCTTTTGTTTGATTAATAACTAGTTCCAGAGATTTCCTCTGGTGATCCTCACATGAGACATAAAGAATTATCAATTCCCTCAGCAATGTCTGGAAGCAGAGTATGTCAAGGATGTAGTTTGCTTCCCTGAGTTTATAATGAAACATCCCATTGTATTCCTTGCCCTAAGGTACTAATTTGATACGTTCTGCATCTGCCTGGCCCAAGCATTGCAGGTTTGCCATAGCAAAGTGAGAGAATATATTAAGAAATTGCTATTAGCATCCATCAAATCCACACTTATCCCCATTCTATGAAGTGTTCAATTTGGCCTTACTGTATTTGTTCAGTTTTATGTGTGCAATAGGATAAACTAGAATACTCCAAAGCAACCTACTAACAACTCCATTACCAAAAATTTTATTCCAAATGGTAGGGAAAATATTGAGTAAAATAGTCCTGCTTCTACTCCACTGAACAGCTATAAATACAAGTAATTCTTTCTCAACTTACACATTTCAGATGTGTGAAGAAGGTAAGTTTTGTAATTGATACATCCTTTCTTGAGATGAGCTACGCAATGAAAGAATCTTTATTTCAGAGTTGTGATTAACCCAGTTTCTAATGCACAGACTTCTGTGACAAGAGTTAGGGCTTTATTGTTGAACTTGATTTTACTCTGAAGTGTACAAATCAGGAAAGGTTCCATTAAAAGTCAGCTGCAGCCTGAAGCCCATCAGTGTCATTCTGTCTGATATTTTGACTGTAGGGAGAATGGGCTATTGCAGCTGCTGAATTGCCTTTCCCTTCTCTCACCATCATTATCTGTTTCCATGCAGTGATTCTCTTCTAAGATGGCTTAGAGGTCCCTCTTCTTTAAACATACTTTTCATATCTCTGCTGCCTGCAGTCAGACTATCTACATATCCTGGGAAAGTATGCATAGCAAAGTATGATATTAGGCCTTTGAGATAGGATAGAGTTTTTATAAAGAAGAAGAAGAAGAAAGAAAGGCAAACTAAGAGGAAGAAAATGCAGTTCAAAATAAGGGTTTCATGGTGTGTACCATAATTTCACATTTTCCCCTTACCTCAGAGACTCGTTGCTATCTTCTCTGTCATTTGGAGCATTTTGCTCTGCATCTGATTTCTCTGTGGAAGCAGTATTTTTATCAGCTCGTGCTGCTTTTCCTATGAGTGTCAAACATTGTGGCTACAGGTCTTCTTGAGGTTTTGCATTTCTCAGTTTAGAAAGTACTGTTAATAGAAAACTTTGTGTTCTTTAATATCTTGAATCAGGAAAGCACTGAAATGTGTACCTGAAGCTAAGTATACATTGCAGTAGGACTTAATTCAGGACTATCAGGACTATATTTAACCATTCTTTTGAATCAATGTAATTTTCATAAGTTTTTTCAGTACTAGGGCTTTCTGGTGTCCCCCTATGTATGCAAACTTTTGATTTCCAGAGATGAGATTTTACTGTAGCTGAATAAGATCTAATTGTGTAAGTTTTTCCATTCCTATCCAAATAGCCTGCCAGTTCCAACACCAGTTTATCTAATGTGTAAACTGGCCAGCAGGGCTTCATAAAATTATTCTTTCCTTCAACAGTTTTAGCCCTTGGTCTTTTCTGAAGAAAGATTTCTCATGACTTAAGTAGGAATTTTGCTTGAGGCCTGTAGAATTCTATTTAAGATTTAACTGTGCTATTTGACAATTAGTGGTTATAACACACTGAAAGATTATCCAGTGTGAATCCCTAGTGGATCTAATTCTCAGCAAATTGGGTGTGGGCAAGAAGCTGAACATTTCAAGAAGTGTCATTATTTATATTAAACAAGAGAAATAATTCGATGGTATTTTAAGAATACCATTTCAAGCATGTCCCACTGGTTAGTTAAAAAGATAAATTCAAAAGTAATATTTAAAAGCAGTTCCACATAATCAGCCTTAAAGACTGTGGTACAGGATTCCAGTCCCATGGTTAATGGAAAAGAGTATTTGTTTGGAAAAACAGAGTGGAGGCTTTAACCTACTGATTTGTTCCATGTAACATATTTTTCCACTACTGCAACATGCTTTTTAATAGTGTCACCCCTCCCAAGGTTTAAATTTATGGGGAAAAGGTTAATGGAAACACTTTGAGTTTAATATGAAGTTCACAGCAGATGCAAAGCAGCAGTTTACTCTAAAAGGAAGTGTCAGTACACTGCTGTCCCTGAGACAGATACATTACCATGCCTTCACCCCTCATATGTTTATTTAATGTTGGATATGTAATGATCAGCCTTGCTGTCCTATTTGGGCAACACAAAAGCCTCCTCAAACACACAGCTGAGATATTCTAGTGCAAAGTGCTATCCTGGTAGTTGTAACCCCTCTACTTCAGCTGTCCACAAAAGATGCTGGAAGAAAAGAGGGGAAGAAGGACATGTAGGTCAGTTTGGCCATCTCAAGTCCCACAGCCTGTGGGTGCTATAGCTGTGGCAGCTAATTCAGCTTGGGGTGATGGCAGGGAGAGAAGCAGGGAGCCAAATGCATCTTACTGATGTCTTCCTCTCAGTGTTTCCTCAGCTCAATATGACAGCAGTGATCTTTTGCTAAGTCCTTAGGGAGTATACTCTGTAAAATACAAATTTCTTTGCCTTTTGAATTATGTTTCTATTGACGTCTGACCTTTACTTTGCTATAACTTTCCAACTGTGCATCATTTCAAAGACCAGTTTGGTCTTGCAGGTAGCTGAAGAGCCTTCCTTAGACCAGGGGCTGCCAGCTCATCTTTGTTGTTTTGTCAGCATTCTGGTGCTTTCCCTCAGATACTCTTCTTTTTTTTTCCTTTTCCTTTTAACAGAAAACTTGTGATTATTTATTGTTTGTAATCATAGAAGCCATTTAATCTGAATATTTAACTATGTTTCCAGTTTAGGACTGAAGCCAGTTTGGGTTACTTTTAATTTGAACAAAATTTTCTAAATGAAGCCCTTTTGCAGTGGCTTTCAACAAAATTAGAGACCAGAACCTTAACTCGAGTTTAGGTCAGGCACTTGGAAAGGTCTGTAAGCCTGTCTTTAGCTCTTACTGACTTCTATTCAAGGTGGCTTAGAGGTGAATGTGCTCTGCAATGCTTTCCTAGCCTAGGGCCTGAATAGCAACACAGGGCTTCGGAATTTTGATGTATTTTATCAAGCCAAAGAAGAAATGTAACAATAACTATTTGTTTTATGGCTTCCCTTAAAAAATAATAATTTATTTTATTTCAATGACTATGTATTTTATTGGCATATTAATTTCCAGGTAGATTGTGTTAGCAGCAGACAGTGATAATAAATTTTGCAGGGAAAGGTGTGGGAAAGGCAAAATGGGATGGGATGTGTCAGACCCCATGAGTGTGGTCTAGTGTGCTGGGGGTTTATAGTTCTGATTTTGAACTGAAATATACCCTGTACAAGTTGTGCTAGAAAAAATGACAAGATCCTGGCAGGTTTTTGGGGACGTGGAGAGCCACTGTGGAGTCCACCAGCACTAGACTGCTTTTCAAATAGTGCAGTTTGCACTTAGTAAGAAAAGGCTGGAGCTAGATTCCCTCATAATGCATCAGGGATTAAGGTGGTCTAATGGTGCAAAGATCAGTCAAATCTATCTATCTTATCTATCTATCATCTTTATAAAGCAGTTGCTGTCTCCAAATATGTTTAGCTTTAACCATTGCAATTAGGTAGCCAATTTTGCTGTTTCTATTAAAATAGTGACAAAAATTACCAAATGAGAGCTTTAAAAATGCAGATTAAAGCACAGATGAGGCAAACAGCAAACACTTTTTGAAAGGGGAAAACAACTTGTGTTCTGAGAAAACCCTTCATGAATGCTGTGCACCAGTTTTCGTTGCTAGAGGGCAGCCTGGTATAAATAATAAGAGTATGAAACCTTAAGGTCTGTGAGCATGTAACCTGAGTTCAAATGGGTACTTTTCAAGGATGTCGGTGGCTTTGTAGTTTTATGATCACTATTTAATTAAAAACCCCCTGTTTCTACTTTGATTTCTGTCTCAGTGATGTTAATATTCATGTGTCCACATTTCTCCAGTTTCTTTTTGGCTCTTCATAAATGCTTAAGAGACAGTTGACGTGGTCACTCTTCCTGTTGCAGCAGCTAACAAAAGTAAAGAAATTAGGGGATTTTAAGAATGGTTTCCTAATTTATTTTATTTACTACAAGATTTTCTACTCCCTCTGTAGATGGCATCTGCAAAATATTTATGTATTATCTCCCAAAACAGAAAACTGTATGATATAAAATTTGCGACCAATTATTTATTTATTACTCATGGGTGTTGCTTTACATTCTGTCTCAGAAGGGTGTGCCTCTGCTTTATGTAGCTCCTCTTTGACTATTCCTTATTTTGATAATGTAATACTTGCTGCACATGCATTTTAAAATTGAATATAGAATCAGTTTTTTGCACAGTGCTCATAAGCTCATAAGCAACCAATCATTAGAACAATACATGGAATAAATTTTCATTTCAAATACTTTTATGACCCAATTTTCATTTGTAAGCTATTATAAAATGTAAATATCTGTAATTCCAGCAATTTCAGTAAAATGATTCAGCTTTTTATGGCTAGATAGAGCTCTTTGAGGTCTAGAAGTTAGCATCAGAAAATCAGTGTTTTAAAATATGGCAAATGGGCCTTCTATATGGTGCATCTTTCTCAGGCATCTAAAAACTAAGAACATCTCCAAATTGGGAGCTACTTCTGATTATTTTGCTATAATTGCTCTGGATGCTGCTACTTTCAGCCTCCTGTGGAGATTTATTTTGGTTTGGTTGTTATTCATTTAACATATTTCTAATAAGAAACTATAATAAGAAATAGGCAAAAGCATCTACAGGGCTGCCCTAAGCTTCCCTCAGCTAGGCTGGCTCTCAGGGACACTCCCTGTGTCTGGGAAGGGCTGAGCTTCACATTCCAGCCCTGACCTTGACCGTGCACTTTGCACTGAAAAGCTGTCAGCTCTCCAGCCTGGTGTGGACCTGGATGTGAGCGATTGCTTAAGCTCAGTTGACCTTGCCAGGAAAACCACATTTCATAGGAGAATCCTCAATGTCTTTTTAGGGAAACTTTAGGTACTTGTAAACTCATATGGATCTAAGTAGATCCAGAAGATCTAAGATTAGATACTAAGATACCAGAAGTAACACCAGTCACAAAGTTTCTTCCATATTGTCCCAGATGCTGTCCCTGTGTCTTTAAGCTCTACTGATGCCTTTGAGATCTGTGATGATCTGAGAAAGGAGGTTGTAAACAGATAGGGGTTTGCCTCTTCTCCCAGGCAGAAAGTGACAGAACAAGAGGACATGGCTTCTAGCTGCACTAGGATGGTTCAGGTTGGACCATCAAGAGGAATTTCTTCATGCAAAGAGTTGTAAAGCATTGGAATGGGCTGCCCGTGGAGGTGGTGGAATCACCATCCCTGGGGCTGTGCAAGAAACAAGTGGACATGGCACTTAGTACCATGGTCTAGTTGACAAAGTAGTGATCAGTCCAGAGTTGAACTTGATTATTTTGGAGATCTTTTCCAGCCTAATTGACTCTGTGACTCAGTGACTGGGATTGTCAGTCCTGCTGCTTGGGCCTGAGGTGCTGCTGTGCTGAGACAACCTCCTATGACCTGTGGCAGCTCCTTCTACAGCCAGCAGCTCCATTTCCTCCATTTTCCTACACTGAGAGTTGGAACAGCTTTTTGGTACTTCCCAGATCTCTTGGGTTAGAATAAACTTTCCCAGGGAAAGTTCCCCCATCACTGTTATGTAGCTTTGTCCTGTTCTCCCCTGTACCTGCCATAAACCAATTTATGCTGGCAAGAGGGTTTTGGAGTGCACTGTTCTAACCTCCAACATCTTTCTGCAGGGGGGAGCAACAGTCTCTGCAGGCTGGCAATCTACTTCCTTTCCCCAATACTACAAACAGTTCATTTTTTAAGTCTATGCCTTTATTTGCAGGCTCTCGGTATGAAATTTCTTTTGGTTGTTTGTCTAGTTTTTAGTTTCACAACTAAAGAACAAAAAACACTTTTAGACCTTCTTTAAAACCTGTTGTTTTTTTTTTTTACTGGGAAGCAAAAAGCAGCCAAAAACACACAGTTCTGAGTAAGTCAAATTATACTGCATTCTTGTGTTTGAGTAAGACACAGAGCAACTAAAACAAACTAACATAAACAGGGAAGCCAAATTAAATACTTACATTTGTATAGTGCAAGAGGATCCTGGGCTCAGGAATGAAATACAATCTTTATTTATTTTTTGAGTAGGCAGTGCATAACATAGTTGAGGATCTTTGCAATGCAACTGTACGGTAGTGGAATATTTTTGACTAAAGAATCAGCTCATACAGTATTGTAAAAGGACTAAGTCTTTGCTCAGCACGCAAGAGATCTTTCACAAATCTAGAGGATCACTGAATCAGTCATAGCTTTTCATAATGCAAAAGCAAATTATCAAATGGATACCTGACACCAAATGGGGAGAGAGCATTTGAGTGTCTAATGGGCACATACACAATCTGCTTAGCATTGGAAGTGTGAAGTTCTGCTTGAAGCAAAAATGATTGTGGTATGTAAGGAATGCAGATGTTTATCTACATATCATTGCCACTGGGCCTTCTCACAGCTCTCCTAATAACAGCAGAAAGAGCTTTTGGGCTTTTCCAAAACAAATCTGACCTTCACATCACTCCCCACTTCAATGAGCTTTGTACAAGAGAAGATACATGAAAAAGTAGCTGCTGCATAATATGGATATTAGGAAATCACTGCAGCACTTTATTTTATAGCTGAAGATTGGGGTGAAAAGATTTCATTTGGAGGCACTGCAATTCACTCACAGATTATTCACTCTGTGCTGGTAACTCCTGTGCTGCTTCTGAGGTCTCCCAGCGTTTCATCAGGTGCTGGCAATTGGGCCCAGAAGCACTGACAGAGAAAATGGCTATTTTCTGCAGCTAGGTTGAATTGAAGAAGCTGCAATATATTAAATACTTTACTAGTTACTTTTCAGTGCACAGAAATGCCAGCAGCCACCACTGGGATGTTGGGGGAATGAAGGAAATGTGATACATATCCACAAATGAAATGGGAGCAAATCATAACCTTCATTAAGCAGTGATCCAGTTAAGGACTATGTGTGTGACCAGTACTTTCAGATTCATCTGCCTTTCTGAGGAGTTGTTAATCTCAGTAACAATATCATCAGGAATTCCAAATCCATGAAATCCCCACTCATACTCCAGATTGCAAATGACACCAAGCTGAATGATGTGGTTGACACACCTTTAGGATGGGATGCCAACAAGAGGAACCTGGACAAGCTTGAGAAGGGCCCCATGGAAATCTCATGAGGTTTAATAAGACCACGTCCTGGTGCTGCACCTGGGTCAGGATAACCCCTTCTATCAATCCAGGCTGGGGATGAACAGATGGAGAGCAGCTCTGCCCAGAAGGATGTGGGATGCTGCTGGGTGAGAGGCTGGACATGAGCCAGCCATGGCACTCACAGTGCAGAAAGCCAGATGTGTCCTGGGCTGCACCCAGAGCACTGTGGGCAGCAGGGGATGGAAGAGATTCTGCCCCTCTGCCCAGCTCTGGTGAGACCCCACCTGTAGGGCTGCATCCAGCTCTGGGGACCCAGCACAGGAAGGACATGGGCCTGTTGAATTGAATCCAGCAGAGGCCACCAAAGATAATCAGAGGAATGGAACACCTGTCCTATGAGGAAAGGCTGAGAGAATTGGGACTGTTCAGCCTGAAGAGGAGGCCTTGGAGTGACCAAATTGTGGCCTTCCAGTGCCTGAAGGGAGTCTACAGGAAAGCTGGAGAGGGACTGATTCAAGGTCCTGGAGTGACAGGACAAGGGCAAATGTCTTCAAACTGAAAGGAAGTAAGGTTAGATTAGACATTAGGTGAAAAATCTTCCCTGTGAGGGTGGTGAGGCATTGGAACAGGTTGCCCAGAGAAGCTGTGGATGCCTCACCCCTGGAAATGTTCAAGGCCAGGCTGGATAGGGCCTGAATAACCTGGTCTAGTGAAAGATGTCCCTGCCCATGGCAGAGGGGTTGAAACAAGATGGTCTTTAAGGTCCTTCCCAAACCAAACAACTGTATGATTCCAAGATTTCCTGTGTTAGAGTTGTGTATGGAAATGCTTGTGTGGAATTTATAAATGTTGTAATCCTGAATTATTTCAGTTTATCACTCTATCAAAGGAAAAGCTGTTTTCTCCTGTTTCTCACCCCACAAGTGGCTGCAGCAAAGGATATCGGTCAGGTTTCTCTGGAGCTTTTCCCCTTGAATATTGTCTGCACAGTCTCCACGTAAAAGGTTACCAACCTTGGCTTTTGCTTATACAATTAATACTGGGTTTATGTTGTAATCCCACTTCAGTTTGCTGATCAGCCTTACGCCATCCCCAGCTGTTATGATATGGAAACCAAAATATCAAGATGTTCTTATTAAGAACAGTGGCCCGACTTCAGCTATGCAAATGCAATTTTAGTCCCTTGTAAGACTAGATTTCTGCATAGCAGTTTCCACAGAAACTACAGGAGACTCGGTGGTCCTGGAAGTCAGACCCCTCATTAGTATGGTTACATATGGATACTTAGGCACTTTATTACAGCTGAAAAATTAAAAGAGTTAATATTAGAGTTATTGCTAGGTATTTCCCCTCTTGCCCCTCTGTGTCATATCCTGGGTTGCTTTGTCACCTGTGTTACCCAGCCAGCTTCAGGGCCTGAGTGGCTTCCCCACTGAACCAGACCAGAAGTGAGCTGTCTTTTGGCAGTGAATCACTGATGAATTTTAAACAGGTTCCACAAGTCCAGACTGCTCTCATCTGTCAGCTGAAGGTCATGCTGTCAGTGTATGTGTACCAGGGCTACTCAAGTGATGGACTCCAATGTGCATTTAGAAATAAGGCAGTTTTGCCTAGACATTGTATATATCCCACACAAGATTTCCCCCCAGTGCTTTTTTTTTTTTTTTTTTTTTCTCCCAACATGGATCCTTCCCACAAGCCAAAGTTTTTCACAAACTGCACCAGTGTGATCCTTCTCAAGGGGTGCACTCCTTCAGGAACAGACTGCTCCCACATGGGTTTTCCATGGGGTCACAAGTCTTGCCAGCAAACCTGCTCCAGTGTGCGTTCCTCTCTCCACACATCCACAGGTCCTGCCAGTAGCCAAAGTCCTAATACAGAAGCTTTCCCTTCTCTGTCTATTTCTTATTGAGGGCCAGGGACTTCTCATCCAAGTAATCTACACTGGTGGAGTGGGAAAGTCAAAGGGTAGTAAGCATCCATAGAGTGTAAGACTGTGTATGGACCATCACTTAAGACAGAAAGGGAAATGTTTTACAGTAGTATATGAAGAGATATAAAACTTCCCAGCTTAACCACCCTCTACCTTCAAATCCATTTAGAGCTGAGTGCAGCTGACAGCATGAAGTGCATTGCACCCCTTGGCACTGGATGTGCAGTGCATATGATGGGGCAAGCCATTAACACTCTGGGGATATGGAGAAGTGCCAGACACTGTCCTGTCTGGAGTACTTGGGCATATCCTTAAACACAGCCTGAACAAGCCTGTGGGCTTCAGACTTAATGGACTTCCTGGGCCTCAGTAGGTAACATACCTTGTGTACTTGGTTTTGCTGTGCACAGTTTTGCTGCTGCCTGCAGGGAGAGCAGTGTGCAGCACCTGGCTTGTCCCGCAGCACTGCTTCTTCTGCACTGAACTGCTTCCCAGTAAGGAAACCTCCACATTCAACCCAGTGGACCATGGTAAAAATTAGCAGAGTGAATTTGATGTTCATGATTTCCTCCTCCTCCTCCTTGGCAGTAGTCCTAGCAAATTTGGTACCTGAATTCCTAAAAGGCTCAATTCTAGATGTAATTACCAGCTTGTGGGGGGCTCACAGCATGTCCAGCATAATCAATGCTTAAGGGAAAGCCGTGGGAACAGCTGGAGCTGTGCTCAGAGTGGGAGAGATCTATTCTGTGAAAGGTAATGGAAAACTTAATATTCTCTTTTGGTGCTGAGGTACTTGATCTATTTTTATTCTTTACTGTTTACATTCTAAGTACCCTTTTCTGATTTTTAGACGTATGTGTACTTTTTCCTTCTCTCTCCTATGAACTCCTCTCCTTTGAGGATAGAATTCTGCTGAAACCCTTCCCCCTAACCACAGACAAATGCGGATTAAAGGTATGTGCTTTTGCAAGAGGTCTGTGTTCACGCTGTCACTCTCTGGATTAAGATTGCTGTGGTTTATGTATGTGCAGCTGCTTTCTAATTAAAGCCCACATCTGCCCCGGCTTTAACACCAGTCAACTGTAGTGAAGCCATTAACCCTCTCTGTTACTCTCCCCCTTTGTCCTATGGGCACATGGAAGGCTAAGTAGATTGAGAAATGAAAACTCAAAAGCACAGTTTTCTCTCTTGCTGGGGTTATGTTCAGTACATCAGAAGAAGGAAAGACATGGAAGCTAGGTCTCTCTCTGTTCCCTCAGGCTTAATAAGATTCTGTCTTTTAGTCTAATTTAGCACACATTCAAGGCTGGGCTGCAGTCCTTTATTCTGCTGCCCAAAGACTTTTTACATTATTATGTCTGCTCCCAATCCATTTAGTTGCTTAAAACTCCTGACAGGCCCCTTCGGGGAAGCATGTGCATTTGTTGAGTAAAGTGGGTTACCCTGTCATCCATCCACCCAAAGGATCCCCTGTGTCAAGGGAAGGAATCCTTGGTAATTTCACACTTGCTCTGTGTTTCTTCAGCTGTACAAAAGGAGAGCCCTGTAGTCTGGCCCTGGAGACTGTGGCCTTTGCTCACAGCCAGCTTGTAGAATTTAGGAGGCCATGTCATCCAGAAGGGATGTTTGTATGATTCTCCTAAATGACAGAGAAGATAAATGATTACAGATTAAAATTCTCTCTTGTTTCCTTGGGACTGAGCAATAAAGTAGGGAATCTGTAATATGAATTAAAACAAAACAAAACAAAAAAACAAAACCACCAAAACACTAGAAGAACTATGGAAAATTTGGCCTTTGTGGTTCCTTGAGCACTGTTTAGGCTTTCAAAACTGAATCAGCCCCAGTTCAAGGCTGCTCTTGATAACTTCTGACACTTCATCCAAATGAACTATTCAGATCCTGGGTGGAGTAACACTAACGGTGATGTAACAGACCTGAGGTCAGTGCATCTCCTCCCAGTGTGTGGTCTGTGAATAATACGTGGGCCTGTGGGTCCCAGAAGCAGTGATCTCTTTGTGAAAGAATTTGACAAAAAGGGTAGCTGTATCACAGTTAATACTCCCATTTCCTCAAAGAATCCATTCACTGTAAAGGAGGAAGGAACATGCTTTTTCAACGTGTCTTTTCAAAGCACTCAAAGGAGAAGGCACTCTGGCTGACTGGAGTTGTGTACACCTGAATAAAGTCTTTATTTGAAATGAGTGCCTGCAAAATATACTGAAGTCAATGTAAGATGCAGGTGACTGATGGTTTCTAAAGTCAGGTTTTTGTTCTGATGCCTTCAAATGGATTTCATTGTAGCATGTGAGCTGTGATTATCACAGACTATAAGAGGGTATATTGAACACTCTTTCCTCTCTAAACATACTGATGGATATTTGAATTACAGAGTCAAAAAAGGTTTTAATGAAACACACCTACTGCCTCAGTGAGGGAACCCAGACTGGAAAGGGCTTACTTGTGGATATATCCACAGATCTTAGGAGAATGGCCACTTGTGTCCCATGAACAGGGAATCCTGCATGACCAGGTTTTGTGAAATTTTGATTACATACATCCTTTGAGAATTTGCTAGTATCAGACTGGGGGTGTCTTTCCCCCAGGTACAAACACTTAGAAGAATGTGAGTCAGTGATGAATAAGGTGAAAAAAGAGCATAGCTGCAAGTGGTTTTCTTTTCCTATTGTAGCTAACAAGCAGATCAGCCCCCATTTGGGCTGGTATTTATTTCAAGAAAGAAAAGTTCCTAGAATTAAGTGATGCTTTAACTAGATAAATTCACTATACATGTTGCTAGTATTGATTTTTTTTTGTCTATTGAAAGTATTTTTGAAGATGTTTTCCAAGTCATGTTTTCAACTTTCAAAGGCTTGTTGTCGCTCTTGGTTCAAGTCTTGCCTCTTTATTGCTGATTGTCAAATTGTATATCAAATCTCCCATCCAGCATTTATTCAGAGACTGGCTTTGGACCCAAAATGACCCCTTTATTTGCTCACGACACACCTTACTTAATCAAGAATAGTGTATCGTTTTCCTAATGAACAGCTGCATTTTAATTGCATGTCCTGGGAATAACCATCAACTGGTGAAATACAGTGCTCAGCCTTCAGTGCATATATGCAATCACCACTCTGGTCACAAACCACCAAATTTTCTTGCATTTCTTTTGTCTGGAATGGTTGCAGCAACATTCCTCAAAAGAACATTTGTGGAGGGAACTAGGTCACTAAACTACCTAACCCAACAGAAATAGCTAATGGCTTTTTGATGATTTTCAGAGGTATTTTTTTTCCTAAAGCCTCAGCCCCTAGAATAATTTCATTCTGCAAGCAACTTGGTTTTCAAAAAATATTCTCTAGCCCTTTGTGATAAAAACTCAGAAACACAAACCTCAAAGACTTCAAATCTGTTTTAAAAAGTCCAAGGTCAATGAAGAAGTGTGTTTGGATTTGACTTGTTTTTTAAATGCTTGAGACTGAAAGTCCTAAGTATTTCTCACACTTTATTACTGCTTAATGATGTCCTTTCTGAAATTCTAAAATTGTAAGAGATACTGAAACTCTAGCAGAACGTAACCCGTTCCTACGAAAACCTGTTGGCTCCACAAAAATCTGTTCGTATATTTACATGAGTTGCTTTACTGAAGCAGGGCTGACTCACAGAGTTGAGGCACCTTCTTGCAGCTGCTGAATGCAAAGGCAAATATCCCCATAACACTGCTGTGTTTTATGGGACTCTTCCAGTGCACTTACTGCCAAGAGCAAAGTAAAAACTCCTTCCTTTAGCCTTTAATTGAACTAAGTTCTCTTTAATTCGAGGGTTAGGTTTGCCTGAGCAATGAGTGCAGAACTGGGCCAGGCAAGTAGTCCCAGTATAGATCAAAAGGTTATTGTATGTGTAGCAGCTAACATTATTGATATTAAAGAAGAGACAGACTGTGCTTATCATCTGCAGATGTTGGAGTGGGTGGGTAAGATCTGGGTTTTAGGGAATTGGAAACATTCTGGTTTGGTGTTTTTGTTCCATTTGGTTAATTATGAAATTATTATTAAAACAGATAACAGTGACTAATTTGGCCAATGAATTTAATGGGATGAAAGTGCAGAAACAAAGCAAACAAAGACTAGAGAAAAAAAGTAGAAGTTTTAGCTTATATTTAATGTAATTAAATATAATATTAATGTACTTTAATGTAATTAAATTGTAATTGCTGTTTGTACTAGAATGAAACATTTTCCCCTTACTTATTAAGGTCATTTTACAGTTTTAAATGCTCAAGTTTCAATTATCATTTGAACACATGATAAATATTATTTGCAGAAATTGTTGCTACTGAATTGTACAAGGTGTAGAATACATGTGTAACCTGCATCAACCAATAAATCTGTGGTCCAAAGAAGAAATGTATGTATGGGTGTTGTTACCTATCTTATATATAACTAATTTTTCAATGTTTTCTGTTCATAGGCTGTTGCATTTTAAAGGCTTTAATACACAAGCAAATCTTTATGTTGTCTTTTGTTTGGGGAGTTGCACAGATATTGTTAGTGTTTCTGCCTGCCTGCTGCTGTGAGAAAAATCTTCAAGATATTTCTTTATGTGCTAACTCTGGCAGACTAGCTTTCCTGACATTTTGCCTGCTTTAAAGAATGGAAGAGTCCCGAACCCAAGGAGAACTCCTGTGAACCTAGGTTGCTGCTAGAGCAAGAGTCTGCTTCTAATGGGAGGTTGACTGAATTTTCTTGGTGTTACAGATCATGTGCCATCAAACTTAGATTACAGCAGATTTGATTAAACACATATAAAGAAGAATCATAGCTGATTTGTGGCCGTTTCTGGCAGACAGAGGCAATTTATTGTTGTGCTTGTTTATGAGAGATTTTTGTGAACCAAGTCTACTTTGTCTTCTTTCTCTACAATTTCTCTTCCATCATCAATCCCTCATCTTTTCTGGACAGCTTCTTTTCAGCTCATTTGTCTTTTCTTAGGTGTCTGCTGTTTTCCTCCTTCTGGATCTCACTGTGACTGTGCATCCTTGGGTGGTGTCCTGGATTAGGGCAAATTTGTAGAGGAAAATTCCAAAGTCTCTCTAGAAAGCAGATTCAAGAAGCCCCTCCCCCAGCTGGTTCAGAAAATATTTCCTTGGAGAAAAGTGGAAAAAACCACTTTATTTAACAAGCAAAGTATTCACAAACATAAAAAATGAATAATATTAAAGAATAAAACCTCTTGCTGTTCTGAAGAGATGGCAAATTCAGAAAGTCCTTGTCGTGGGGTGTAGCTCAGCTCGCTCAGTCCCTTATCAGTCCCTCCTGCGCTGGCAAATGCCACATCCCGGGCCCTGGTGGCGCACAGGTGTGAGCTCCCGGTGTTTTTCTGGGTTTTTGGTCCAGAGCAGGGTTGAACAGTTCCAAGAAAAAGAAAAGCCACAGAGTCTGGGGAACTTCTCTGTCTCAGCTAGCTCAAAAAACCTAACTAAAAAGCAGAGGAGAGCTCTGTCCCTCTGTCTGTCTGTGCTGCAGACAGCGCAGTCTGTGAGCAGGAATGTGTGGGAGCAAGTGCAGTTTCTGCAAACCGCGCGCTTCTTCTGCCCCCCTTCACTCTCGGAACCGGTCTGAAAGGTGCAGAACTTAATACCCAGCAGAAACAGAACAGATGAGTGGGGATAACAGCATCATAAAGGCACCCTAGGACAGGAGGAAGGACCCACTTAGTGAGTACAGGTATTGCCTTGATGTATTTTGCAGAGAGCCTCTCAGTCGTGGGAGAGAACCTGTGCTGTGGTGACAGAGTAGCGCCTTGTGTCCTGGTTCTGCAAGGAAACCTACATCTTCCAGAAATGCTGGGACAACGTAGCTCAGTTCAGCTTGAGCTAGGACTTTCCAGGTCAGTGAAAAATGTGGGACATTGGGGTGTCTGTGGGACACCAGTTTTCACCTCTTAAATCCCACATTGTATCCAAGACTTTTCTCTCCTCCTGTACCAAAGTGAATTACCCTTGTACCTGCCTTTGTCCAAGTAGACAGCTTGGGTTACTCAGGAATCACAGAATCAGTGAGGTTGGAAAAGACCTCTGAGATCACAGGGTCTAACCTTGGACTGATCACTACCTTGTCATCTAGACCATGGCACTAAGTGACATGTCCAGTAATTTCTTGAGTACATCCAGGGATGGTGACTCCACCATCTCCATGGGCAGCCCAGTCCAATGCTTTGCAACTCTTTGTATGAAGAAATTCCTTCTGATCTCCATCCTGAACCTCCCTGGAACAGCTTGAGTCCATGTCCTCTTGTCCTTTCACTAAAGAAGTGGCACCAAGAGACTGCAGGGGAACAAGCCAGGATAGGAGGGCAAAGACAGTATGTACTGTGCTGTAGCACTTTGGCTTCAAGGAAAAAGCTGCTCTGTCCATGTCCTGAGGCAGCTGAGAGACCTTGGCTAAGAGCAAGGGCCAAACCAGCAGCAGTATGCTAGAACCCTTCCTTTCTTGATCTGCATAGCATAAATATGTCAGAAAAATGAAGTGACTTGCTTGGGACTCTGCAGAAAATCAGTGACAGCATTGAGCACTAACTCTGCTGAGTCAAATGACTGCTTATGCTGCAAACCATGGTGCTGCTTCATAGGCCTTCCATCAGCACATTACATAATGTTAGTTAGTTAGCAATGACTGTTTTTGTCTAATCAGAGCCAATGAACCTTAGACTACTTTGAAGGAGGGATACATTACACGGGAATGATAGGATGCTAGAGTTGTCCAAGAACATTTTAAGTTGAATGTATTTGATATTATGCAGAAATAAAAAGACTGCAGGTGGCTGCTCTCTCTGCTTCACCTCTTGACTTTTGGACTGTGCTGCTACAGAGGATTTTCAACCACTCCTATGCTGGGACATCAGACAATGGAAAGCTGCCCAGATACAACTTGTGTCCTGCTGGGAGGAGAAGAAATGTCCATCTTCATGTTCAGCTTCTCTGTGCATGACTATATCATTCTGGCCGGCAGAAATGGAAAAGAAATAAACAAAAGAACTAAACTTTCAGTAGAAGCTCCTACTTAACTTATTAGAACAAAAGGCTTTGAGCAATATCAGTAATAAGCAATAAGCGACTGACTGTCAGAAAAAAACATTTACAGTTGTGGAAACACCTTACTGTGAATTAGGCGGATTTTTAGCTGACCTACGTAAAAACACACAGTTTATGCATTAGGTTTTATTTTCTTTTTGTACTGCTAGAGGAGAGGGACTGAGAAAAACTGGTTTGTGTTGCCTTTTTAAAAATTATTTTCATCAATTTTGTGTGCTTTTATCATGCTTAATTGTAGGGATAATTTTAAGTTTTTATGAAAACTTCTCATATTAGACTAATCCAGTCTAGACATTGATTTCAGTGGGCATTGGAACTTTCTGAAATAGTTTCCAGAAAGGTTTCTTTCATCACTGGTAAACTTGGACAGCAGACAAATGAAATGGATGAAAAATATGTATTTAGAGCATGGCATGTAAGAAAGGGATCTCAGTGCAACAGCCTGTCACCAAGATATTTGCTTTTGAAATAGTTATTTTTTTAGAAAATACTTAACTTGCTGTAAAATGTATTATTAGTAAAAAGCTTCAAAGCAAAACATTCTTCCCTCCCACTTTTGGTTATTTGATAAAGACAGGATTCTTAACGTAATGATATGGTTGAACTGATTATGTAAAATAACTTTTTAGCAATTAATATTTGAGTAAATGCCTTCTCTAAAGTGAAACCGTAATGGATCTTTGTTGCACTATCAGATTTCCTAAAAAGACTGTTTAACTAAGCTTCTTCTGTACAAACAGAACAATAAAAAACAAGTGTGATATACTTATCATTTTAGCACTCTTCTGCTGTGGAATATCAGTCTCTTTGCTGGTACTGGGGCAGATTTCTCTGTAATTCCCAATCTTTTATTTTGAAATATTTTAATGTAACCAGTGCATTTTCACTATGATCATAAGGTTTCATTATTATTTTTAGGAGTTAAAAGAGAGAGTGGTACTTTCACATGTATTTACAACAAACTTTGATGAGTTCCAGAAAAGTGGCTGTTATACAAATATATGAGAAATTAAAAGAACTTGTTATCTTTAACAAGAGCTTGATTTGATATAATAAAAGTTCCTTGTTAATTTACTGAAGTTAGCAGTTATGCTGGTAATGAATTTATAATCAACAACATTTGATCTTCTGAGGAAGCTTTTGCCCCTTTTTCCCTCTCAAAATGTTTCTGGAGAGAGTCCAGATAATTTCCTTTAATAAGGATTAAAACTTTAAAGGAGTATTGCTTTATAGTGACCCTTTTTGGCAGTTTATCAGAACACTTATGCAGCTGGTAAATGTAACTACAAAATTCTGAGCAGAGATGACTACTTTTCCTTAAAGAAATCTCTCCTCTCCCCTCCCTGCCATGGGCAGCACATTGTTTACAGCAACACTGACAAAATAAAGAATCGCAAAATTGAGTTACGTGAACAGGAAGGCTTTGATTCTATGGGAATAACTCCAAAAATGTCTTGTGTAATGCATATTAAATGAAGTCATTATCCTAGAACTTTGAAATAAGTCTATCCAAATAGACATGACCTGTTTTTTAAAAATAATTATGTTCCATTTAGAGTTCTGAGAAATTGTCTGTGTTTTTAACGTGAATTAGGACTGACATTCACATGGGTCTCACACAAAGGCTATTGAAGTGTTGTGCTGCATTTGTAGAGAAGTTTTCCTGTTGACTCATTTTGATTTTACAGTCCTTGTTACAAACTAGTATTGTTGGAATCAGTGTTTTACTGGGGAAGTGGTTGTATGTCTGTTGTCGTTTTGTTATTTTTTTAGAAGTCTCTCAATCACCTCTGTATTTTTTAAGTTCCAGCCCCTGCCAGGTACTATCCTGGTCTATGGGAGTGAACACCAATAGAGCCACAGATGGACAGGGTAGACAGACAGCCCATATAATCCATCCTATGCTGCTTTTATAAGTCTATAAAAATGCAATAAAGAAAAGAGTCTCATTAGGTAGAGGCAGGGGGCTGATCGATTTGCAGGCCACACTCAGTTTATAGCTGCCTTCTGTGTGAAAGTCCACCTTGGAGTGTGAGTTTACTCTGTTTGCCATGGCTTGTTTAGTTAGACTTAATTTACTTCTGGTAATGTTGAGCATTATTGATGTTTTTGTGGTGATTTTCACCCCAATTTGGCACCTAAGAATGGACCCACTCTCATTTTACTCAGTAGAAATAAAACCCCTTAAGCCAGAGGTCAGGAGAAAAGTTGAGTGAAAAGCTCCTAACCAAGTGTGAGTTGTCTGGAAGGCAGAAGCTGTTTAGTTGAAAGGGAAGCTTAATGCCAAAGTTCTTATTTCAACTCCTGTGTGTTTTTTCTGCATTGAGACAAGCACCACCTCCAAATACTGAAAGAGGCTAAAAGAAAAAGATTTTGTACATAATCTCAAAGCAAGCCATTTTTTCTTTTGTTGTGGGAGTCTTTCCACAGGAGAGTTTTTTACCATAAAAAAAAGTAAGAGCATGTGATTTTAAAATTAGAGTTCATTTTAAATCTCTCAGTGGGGCTGGGAGAGCTGGCTGCAGCAGTGCTGAAGTTTTTCAAAGCAGGCCTGTTTTTCTCAGCACTGCCAAAGGCTGCTGCAGGTGGATTCAGGGAGAAAGGTGAATATGATGCCCATTATCAGTATATTTTTTGGGAATCCCACCTAAATAAATGATGGCAAATTCCTAAATGTGAACTGTTGATCCAGTCTTATGGAACTGTTGATATTTTTATTCACTTATTTAATATTTCAGTAAATCAAATCAAGCTTTTTTCAACTATGTCCTGCACCTGTACGTTCTGGTGATTGTTGTTCTGCATTAAATGTTTTCCTTTTATAGTTTTATAAGTTGCTATCTCTAAGTTTTGTTATCGAGTCATAGAATGGGTTGGATTGGAAGGGATGTTAAAGATTATCTAGATCCAACCCCTTTGTCATGGATATTACCAATTATTATTAGCAGATATTACCAATTCATAGTAAGAAGAGTAGTTCACAACATATATAATCATTTGAGGAAAAGACCACTCTTAAATTTAAAATACTTTATAAGTTTAGCTAGTGGAAATTATTTCAAAGTGTTTATGATTAATAAAGTTCATTAAAAATGACCTTAATGTTTCTGTCATGTGGATAGCTGGAATTTCTTACCATTTACATTCCGATTTTAATTTTTTTCTTTCTAATGACTGTCTAGTAGCTTGTCTTTTACCTTAAGAGATTCAAATAAGAAAATAAGCAAACTTAAAAATAGGTAACTGTTCTTCCAATAATAATTTGCTAAATTGTATCATCATACCAAAGCAGATCTGAATCTTGAATTCAGTCAGACAGTTCCAGTTACTATTATAAAAGCTTCCACAGTGTTTGAAATTATTAAAGCCCATTGGGAATTTCTATCTGACTTTTTAGTTCAATCTCTATAATTATTATTGCTGTTGTTGTTGTGGTTGTTACTATTGCTGTTGTTTTTGTCTTTCTTCCCCCCACTTCCTTTGTATTCAAACAAATGTACAGGTAACTCCCATGAGACGCAGTGACCCATACAACTCATCCCTGCTCTTTGATACTATGTATTACCCCCCCAGAGCTCATTCTTCAAAGCCATTGAGTAGGTTTGAGGAGCATGTTTCTGTTAATTTTAATGGGGATTAGACATCCTTTCCCTAAGGCAGCTTTGAAAAATCTCCACCAGAGTCTTTATGGCTCTTCTTGGAGGCAACAAAATGTTTACCGAGTTATACAGCAACATTTCTGTTTAATTTCTACTGGATCCTCTAAATGACACAGTTTCAAAGGGATTAGTGGATTATCATTTTTGCATGCAGAGAAAAATGATACCTTGTTTTTGAATTGTGCCTTGTAACAATCAGTTTATACCTTGTTGTTTTATGGACAACTCTGACAGCCTTCTTCAGAAAACTGATTTCTTTCCATCCTTCTCCAAATGATGTATTTAGAACATGTGCTACCTTAAATATGCAGGCTTTCAAAACAAAATTGCTGAGTGAGTGGGAGGGAACAGGAGAATTACCTTATCCAACAGAACCAAAAAGCAGCAAATGCAAACCCAAACCATTTTCCATTCATTGACACACATTCCCCAGCAGCAGTCTGGATTCTCTTTCTCAAGCACTGCTACCCTGTCTAAAAAGATTCTGAGAATAATAAGAGCAAACCTCAACTCTTATGTTAGGCAGATACTTAGAAGAATCTGCTCTGCAAACATTTCCTTTGAAAAGAAGTAAGAAGTTTGCCATGGATATAAACAGAAGTGTTCTTCGTTATAGCAACATGGATGGCTGCTAAATTGCATTTAAATTGTCCTTGTTTAATTTATGTTATATGCTGTCTGCCTTGTATATATCCCTTAGTTATGTTTTTGTCAGTTGTGTTTCTTTAAATGCATTATAAATTTGTATTTACCTCATAAACCAATCTCAAACAGGGCATCTGTACTGGAAACTGGTTTTAGTGACTTGACACTTTGGTTCTTTTATGTTGTGAAACAAGTTTTAATTTTCTTAACATAGGCCAGGCATGGTACATAAACCTCTACCCCCCTCAGGGAGGCTTTTATGTTTGACTCCTTTAGTGGCAAAGCTTTTGAATTTCTCCCCTTGATTGACTTGATTATGATCTTTCAAGTATATATATCCTTCATGCTGATGAATTCCTGGTAGGGATCCTCAAAGGAGTTTACAAGCTGCAGTACTAGATGAAACAGAAGAATTAAATTATCCTTGCAAAAGCTGCTTCTAGTGAAATTAGGAAGTTGAATATTAGTGCTGCAGATTTATTTATTCTTTGGGTGTCTAGTTTTAGATGCCAGGGAAAGATTAATTTTTAAAAAACAGGTGCTCTGAGATTTCTGCCAGGTAACTGAATCTACACAACCAGAACCCTATTTGAAAGTGTAGGACCAAACTCCTGCAAACGTTGTTCTGGCTTACTCTGCTCTGGAGCTTTGTTAATGCTGGGATGGAGTGGATCTAATCATGCTTGATGGAGGTCTTCTCCTCACTTAGGAGGAAACTGTTGGTAGAATCTCACAGCTAGATTGAGCAGCTACTCCAGCAGTCCATATGTGAACTGTGTAGCCACCGATTTACAACTCTGAAAAAAAACATTTGTCCAGAAAGGATCCTGCTTATATGCATGGCAGGCAATGCTTCTGTCTTGTGCTACTCAACATGCTCCATCAAAAGAGGCTGGATTTTGCTCTGGGAGATATGTTCAAAGCTTTGGTATATGGTTGGCTTCCAAATAATTGGTTCTTTAGGTCATTGCTGCCCAGAGTCCATTTGTCTGTAAGCATTACACACAAGAAGGCAGCTCAGGTGTGTGTGTTTCACCCCCTTACTTCTTCCCCCCAGTTTATATGGTGCCATTTGGTCTGGGATATCCCTTGGATCAGTTGGGGTCAGCTGCCCCAGCCCTGTCTCCTCCCAGCTCCTTGTGCACCCCCAGCCTCTTGCTGGTGTGAAACAGAAAAGGCCTTGACTGTGTGGCAGCGCTGCTCAGCAATCAGGAAAACATCCCTGAATTATCAACATTGTTTCCAGCAGAAATCCAAACCACAGCTTCATACCAGCTACTATGGAGAAAATTAACTCTACTCCAGCCAAAACCAGTGCAGTAAGAAAAGAGAACTAAGTGGAGAAAGACAGGATGAATATAGAATTTCTCAAAAACATTTTTTTTTTGTTTCTTGTCAGGAAACTACAGTTGGGGCTTTTTCAGAAATTAACGCAGATGGACGAGGCATTAAGGGAGAACTGGAAGGGCAGGCAGGAGAGACAAAGGTATAACTTTCCTTAAAACAGGCATAAATTAAGGAATGGAGATCTACATGTATAAATTCTTTTATAAACATGTAAAATAGAAATAATACAGAAATGCTTATATAGGAAAGCATGAATCCCTCAGTGCAGAGCTCTCCCTTCCTCCTACACTTTAAGAGCTTTAAGGCTCTCAGCTGTCATTTGTCATTGGAGCTGGCTGAAAATCATCCAAATTTTATGAAAACTATCATGACCTTTTTTCCTGACCTGAAAAATAAAAGGATGTTTTTTTCAGGGTGGGGAGAAGTGTTATTATCTGTAGTGAAAGCAAGTTTATTTTTTTTAAACTGTTTTAATGGTAGTTGTTTCTATTTTGGTAGATCTGTGTATGGAAACTGATGCCAGAATGCTAACACTGCATACTGCCAGAAATCAGTTCAGATTTTCTTCTTTCTCACTGTCACATTATAAAAATTATTAGGGGTTTAAATACTGATTTTCTTATTCACACAAGTTTCTAATCTATTTTTAACACTCTGGATTCCTGTGTGTGGTCTCCTGCCACAGTGGTTTTGAAGACTGCGGGCAGGAGAGATTTTCTTTTTTACCAATTTTGAATTTGCTGCTTTTCTTTAGATCAAAGAAGGAGAAAGGCACAGTTTTGTTAGGATCTTGGGGTGTACATAGTTCCTGGTGGTAACTGTTTGACTTAAACATAGTGAGACACTTTAATCACAACCATACCTGTTGTCCTGGGGATTCTTTTTCTGACTTTTCCTGTGTACTGAGGCAAATCCACACTACAGAGAACTGGGATACTGGGATTGTTCTTTCTCCCAAATCAAAGGTGACTAATTCTATAATTGTTTCAGAATGAAAATCGAATAACATATCTAATACAGAGCTGTATTTTCAGATGCCAGGATTAATAAATTATTGTGAATTACATAAAAATAACTTCAGTGGGAAAACTCTTCCATTAGCCCAAATTTTTTGAAATTTGCAAGCCAGAGAAATGGGCGGTATGAGAAAATATTTATCTGTGCATTTTGTAGTGAGGTTCTGATGTTTACAGAGCTCCATAGATAATTTTGTATCCCCCAAATGAAATCCAATGATCCAGACAGACTCTGGGATTTGCATTTTTGGAGACCACAGTGAGGTTTGAGATGTCTTGTTTGTTTTTTTCAGCATGTGCTGGGTATCATCTGCTTGACAACAGTGAAATGTGAGCTGTGGAAGCTGGGGCTTGGCCCAGTATAGCTCTTATGGCAAGACTGGCAGATATCTGCCCTTCTCCCCAAGGCATCATGCCATTACTATGCCATATATATTGCCATAGTCAACCATACCTGTGCAGCAAGACACAAGACAAGACTGGTGTGGTAGTTTCTTTACCTTTTCTTTTCAATTACAGAGCCTTCCCTCATATTTGCCATCTGCACAACTGTTAAAGTTTTGCTTCCTTCTCACCATCTCCTATCAGGAGTGAATGTTCATGTCTCAAAAGGGCAGATTTGAGGAAAGCAGACCAACCACTTACAAACAGCCAGCTCTCTAAAACCACAGGTGCATTGTAGGAGTTTCAGTCATTATTTTGCCTCATTTTATTTCTCCTTTTATTTTTCAGGCTTTTTAACAGCAGCCCTTGCCAATCAGATGAGACAAGAAACCCCACGCTGTTCTCCTATTGCCTTTGGCATTTCTGAGTTGGTGGCCAAAACTAATTGAATTTGTGGAAGGAGAAAATAATGAGGAAAAATGCAGATTAGGTAAGGGAAAACCTTCAGGGACTGCACTAGAATATAGATGAAGCAAGGAGGATCCTGGGAATAGTCAGCTCTAGAACAGCTTTGACGTTTTTAATGAGTGGGAATTGAAAAATACATATTTATTATCACCTTATTTAATGATGTAACTTGTTAACAATATAACTGTCACCTCGAGCCACTTTCCTGAACAGCAGGAGAGGCTTGTGGGACTGGTGCCTCCCCACTGTACAATGTGACATCACACTTTGTCCCTTCAGCTATGCTCATTCTTTTTGACACAAGTTTCTTCAAAAAGACCATCCATCACCACAGCCTTTTCACTGAAATGGTCAACTGCATAAATAAGATGTTTGAAAAGGAATGCACATTGCAGTCTGAGGGGCAGAGGAACTGAAAAGCAAGGAGAAATGATAAACCCAGGGAAAAGGATAAGGCAGGAGTGATAGGGCAGGGAATGAGGGTGAATGGTATGGGGCTGCCTGGGCAGCACAACAGGCTGAGTGCAAAACAAGAACACAGATTCAAGAGTAATCTGTACTGAATAGGAGAAATATCAAATTGATCCCTAGTGAACATGAGATTGAATTAGCTGTAGAGGTGACATGGTGTCCTGGTTTAGGGCAAATTTGGGAGGAAACTTTCAAAGGAGTCCCTCTAGAAAGCAGATTCAAGAAGCCCCTCCCCCAGCTGGTTCAGAAAATATTTCCTTGGAGAAAAGTGGAAAAAACCACTTTATTTAACAAGCAAAGTATTCACAAACATAAAAAATGAATAATATTAAAGAATAAAACCTCTTGCTGTTCTGAAGAGATGGCAAATTCAGAAAGTCCTTGTCGTGGGGTGTAGCTCAGCTCGCTCAGTCCCTTATCAGTCCCTCCTGCGCTGGCAAATGCCACATCCCGGGCCCTGGTGGCGCACAGGTGTGAGCTCCCGGTGTTTTTCTGGGTTTTTGGTCCAGAGCAGGGTTGAACAGTTCCAAGAAAAAGAAAAGCCACAGAGTCTGGGGAACTTCTCTGTCTCAGCTAGCTCAAAAAACCTAACTAAAAAGCAGAGGAGAGCTCTGTCCCTCTGTCTGTCTGTGCTGCAGACAGCGCAGTCTGTGAGCAGGAATGTGTGGGAGCAAGTGCAGTTTCTGCAAACCGCGCGCTTCTTCTGCCCCCCTTCACTCTCGGAACCGGTCTGAAAGGTGCAGAACTTAATACCCAGCAGAAACAGAACAGATGAGTGGGGATAACAGCATCATAAAGGCACACTAAGACACATGGGGATTCTATAGTGCTACAGCCTCTGCTAAGTGACATGGATGAAAAATGTACTCCACAAGGGCTGCCTTCAAGTACGGTAGTCCCCCTATTCCCCCCAGTACATCTGCCTCTCATACAATAAGTTAACAGATTTTTATAATTTCTTGAAGTCATTCTTGTTGGATTTATCACTAACATTTTGGTATATTTTGATAAGAAGGTTCCTGTTTCATTGAGAAAATGAATGTTTGAATAAAAACTCAACATAGAAATTACATAAATATCCACCATGGTACTGGATGACTTTTCCCCCCATCCCTGATCTTGGTGGGGCAGGTGAGCTGAATCTTTCAGATGTGGCATGGACAGGTGTTCCTATAGTGTGTCACCTCTGTGAGAGCAGGTTCTTTGTGATGGGCAATGGGATCTGATAGTGGAGACTTACAGAGGAAAGCAAGATCAGAAAGTACTTGAACTTCAGCTTTCACAGGGTACCACAGAGATCCTCTCCTGATGTAATAGGTTGGCTGTTGGTTTTCTTCCTGTGTTTCCAGATTTTACATGGAAAGCTTTTGTAGTGGCAGAATGTTTAGCTTTTAAACTAACACATTTGTCATTACTATTATTGTGTCTTACTCTGTACAACTTTCTAGGATTCTCGGACTCTTTTTCCATACATGTGGGTAGGCTCAGTGTTTACTTGGCTACCATTTATCTGATTCCTGGGACCCATTAAAATAGGGTGTATTTCAAAACAGTTAGCTTCTGTTGGGCAAAGGAGAAATTAATGGCAAATCCTTCAAAAAGTGAAAGCTTTAACCCTTTGGTCCTTTAAAACCCAGTTCCCGTTGGTGCTAACTCCCCTTTCATTGAAAGATAATGAACCTTCACTTCTGTTCTGTGTCCTCACCTTCAGCGTGGGTTCTCTGCATAGTTCCCGTCGGGGTCAATTATCTGGGGGGTCAATTATCTAGCAGGAGAGGCCCCCGAGAGCAGAGACTATTGCTTAATTGTTACTGTGGGATCCCTGGGCAATGTGCACTTCTGGGGCTCATTTACAATTCTAACACATCCAGCGCGCCCTGCATCAGGAGCCCTGTGAACTGGACAAAAGTTAGAAAGTGGCAGCGCTGTTCCTGGCCAAAAGCTCATTAAGATAGACATCTCCTGCTAGTGAACATCACACAGATGACACAGACAGCTCACTCCAAATGAGAAACATTCTTTTGTTCTGTCTCACTAGGGCTTTCAGATAAAAAGAATTTGAGGCCAGCTGTGATATGAAGGGAACAGGTTTAAAATAGCTCTCAGGGGCAGTAAATGCTTAATGATCAGATCTTTCATTGCTCTTGGAACATTTGAGGAAACTCAGCCAGCTAAAATTCTTGTTGATTACTTTAACAGAGGCCCTTTGTTCATATTATCATGCAGAATAATTAAGCCAATGCAAGCAAATCCCTAGCTATATACATAATTAAAATGTTAGGCTGTGATTAAACAGACAATATTGGCACAGACAGCACCTATTCACTTCATAAAAGAGTTCCATCACTACCTTAAGCTTGATTTTACCCTATTTCATTTATTATTTTGGAAAAATAAGTTGTATTAGGATAGTGGAAGATGACGTGTTTCCAGTGAGGAGTTAATGAGATTTTATAATGGAGAAAAAAGATCTAAGCATATCCAAAGTGTTTAGCTTATAGGGCAGAATTAAAGGTGAACAAAAGAGCACAAAATCTGTTTTAACTTACTTAAAAGTTCATTTTGAAGGGGTTATATCAAATTTTCTCATTTCCTCCCCTAGTTTGCTATCTCTTATGCAGCAGTCAAATCTTCAAACTGAAGAGTTTATGAGGTACCAGAAAGTTTGTCAGCAAGAAAAACCCTTTGAAATATAAAATATTTTATTTGAATGCACTTTCAATTTATTAGACTACCTGTTTTAAGTCAAAAGCTTATTGTCAAACATTACATCATTCTGAGCTCTTCTAAGACTAATTGCCAACCTTCTTTGGGATTCTCTCTCAGATGGCAATTACAATAACAGTTATGCTGTTGGCAGGGGCAGACTGACTTTTCACAAGCTTTTTTAGAAATGGGCCAGGATCCTTTGTGAGTTCACGGGCAGCAGGGATGGAATTTTACAGAGTTTCTCCAAGCAAGGTCATCAAAAGTTCTTAGGAAGCAGATTTTGGCTCTTCTGCTTTTTTGGGTCACAAAATCTTGTTTTACCAGAATTTTTCACAGTGGAATAGGTGTCCCTATCTCTGGGACTGGAAGGAAGCTGATAGAGAGGTGACACCTGATAGAAATCAGGTTATTTTGATGCCAGGGATCAGTCTATAGTTTCTGACTATTTTTTTGGTTAACATATGTTAGGCAACATATTATAGAACAGTAGCAGTGGCTTTAAGGCTGAGGGAGGCAGCCCCAGAAGAGATCCTGGGGTTCACCTTGTCTCCCTTTCAAGTACTAGACCAGAGCAATCTTTTTTTTCAAGCAAGGTCTTTGGATGTGATTTCTGAGATGGAAATAAAAGTTAGTCTGCTGGGTTCAGCCCAGTGCCCTGAAGTGGAACTCAAAGTGACAACTGCTCTACTCTCTTTACTCATCCTCTGGGCTCAGCAGTCCCCTGGGAACCTCTGTTTGGAAATCTATTAAGATTTCACAAGTTGTTCAGCAGGAGTAGCAATTAATGATTTGCAAAGTCTCTGAAAACTGCAATTTAAAATGAGAACGAGAAGATGAGAACAGTCTTTCTCCTTACACTTATAACTGACAATGTCATATTTTCCCTAATTTTTTGTGCCTTCTGTCCAGATTGAAGTGCTCCTTCCTCTGTTGGGTCAGATGTCCCTCTAATGTGCAAATAGACTGATTTGCACAGAATATGATCTAATGATTTCCTTTGAAATCCTACTTGATGTGTCTTTTTCTACTTGAATTTCAAAAAAACCTTCAGAGTTTATTATATGGATTTATGGAGTAATGTATTTTAAGGGCAGTGGCAGGCATTGAGTTTCTGCTATATTTGAGCTGTGAAATCTAAGAATTGGAAACCCCATTTGCCTGTTAGTGAATTCTTGGCTTCGAAAGTCTTCCAGCAGATAGACTTTGCTGGAGCTTTATTCTAGAGGTACCACTCTAGCAGAAGCTCCTTTCAACATTTTAATCATAGCAAAAAAAGAGTCTCAAGAAATGCACTACTTGGTGGAGATGCCAAGAAAAAGACCTGCAATTTGCAATGTTCGGTATTCAAATGCAGTTTTGCAGCTGTCAAGGGTTTCTCTGCTCCTCATTTTCTCTAAGGTTTGCTTAACTTCTTGCTTGAAAAATATATTTTCCTAGACACTCAATGCATTAATGTGAGCTGCAATCATCATGAGCACAGTGGTTTTGATAGTTTTGTCTTAATAAGAGTGATCTCATCATGGACATCATTTAGATGGGGTAAATAATTTCCAACACATGCGGACTATAAAGACATTGGGAGCTTGTTGTAGGCTGATGTCATGGGAAGAGCCTAGTCCCTTCAGCAGGGACTCATGAGTTTATAAAGGTCTTTAAAAGATGTCTGACTTTGAAGTAAGAAGAAAAATCAGGGTGGGAAAAGCTGGTGTAAGTTCTTAAGTCTCTGTGGGCTTTGACCATTATTATCAATAGAATCTTTCAGTTGCTTAAGATTGCAAAATAAAAGAGACTGTAGGCCAAATTAATAAGAAAACCTGCTGTTTTTTTTTTTTTTTAGCTTTGTGAAAACAATCCAAAATTTATAAACTTAGTCTTTCAAACAAAACAGCAGCCAGAGTTTTATTTCCAGAATTCTGGCACATTTGCTGAAGCCCAAATCACTCTTTTTTTATTCTTTTTTTAATTATTATTTTGACTTTGTTATCATAATTTACATAGTGTGAAGTGAGTGAGAAGGGCTACTGGTAGGATTTGGTTGCATAACTTTACACCTGGTTTGCATTAATATAAATGAAGTTAAACTTAGTGGATAATCAGTTTTGATTGTAAACATCCTCTAATGCTTTTTAATGTTGTCATTGGACCATTTTTGAAAGGACACCACTGCCTGGCTAGAGCTAAACACAAAGATTTTGTGAGACTTAGCTTATGTGGATTTATAACATGGCACTCAAAGCAAGGAAATATTTTCTACCAGCACAGAATTGAAAACATGATCTCAGATATGAAAACTCAGCTTTCTGGAACATATCATCACTTGGAGTTGTATAAGTGTCTCTAAGAATATTTTTTTGGTTAACTAAATAACCCCATTTAGAATCGAATCTTCCCTTTTCTAGGAAGACCTTTGTGAAGATTGATTACTTGGTGACTGTTGTCTGTTAGGTTATGGATAGCTATGCAGCCATAACTATAAATACTTCTACATAATGTTATTTTATTTCACTAAAGAAAAAGCTGGCCCAAGAGCTCACTTTTCTTGTTTGATGTTTCTATAACACTTCCCATTCCACCCTAAGTACACTAAGAAAAGTTTATGTAGAAACTATTTCAGTCTCTATTGAGCTGCAGCTACCACAAGCTGCATTTGGCAGCATAAAAGCTGGCCACACTGCCCAACACTTCAGTACAGGAAATGAAAATAAATGCCATGTTAATGTCAAGCTCGTGGTGTTAACTGGGAAGTCTGGCTCTTCCCTTTTAGAGATGTGGAACAGAAATACCCTGGTACATAAACCTTAAGCATCACTAGACTTCTATTTGTACCTCTATAATTAGAACTCAAGTTCATTGTCCCATCCTAGCTGTTGGCAGAGGAGAGAACTGAGCTGGGGAGAACCAGGCTAGAGCAACAGATCTGTCTAGGGAACATGAAGTGACTGGGAATCTGTGAAAAGTATAAAATGTACCTTTGGTACAAAGGTGAATTTCTAGATTAGACTAAAGTGGGTTTAATGCCAGTACAGTATGTATCAGTATGACCTCTTTTAAAAGAGATTGGGATTTTTGCTGTTTCCATCAGTGGGAATAGAATACAGTTTAATTTATTGTGGCCTTAACACACCTGATTTTGTGGTGGTGTGATCCTGGAACAAAGTAGAGAGAAAGAGGAATGTAAATCTACAGAAGATAGATTTGATCTTGATGGAGAGATAACCAGCTATGGGTGCTGTTTGTAGTAGTTAGCTACATGTAATGCTTAGTGTAATGTACTGTCTCTGTCTCTTGAGCTGAGGTCACTTAAGGACAGACTGGGGGTTTTTACTTTAGGTGGTAGTACAGTCAGGCTCACTGCATTTACTGACTGAACTATCATCCAGTGTGTCTACATTAAAAACTGTTTTGCAGAGTTAAGATCAATTACTTGTTTTTGCTTTGGATGCTTTGCATTCCTGCTCACCGTTGGGCTGGTGTTATGTGAGAAGGGAGGGTTGTGGGTTCATACTCTTATACTCATGTAGTTGCAGACATACTTTACCCAAAAAGTAAAACAGTCCAAAACCTCAGATCAAAAGATGAAGACATTTTTTAAACCTCTAACAAAAGCAATAAATGGAAATAAGGATTAACTTTGTCAATTTTCACCCCTCCCTCCATAAATCACTAAAATCTTGGCTTTTATCTTAGATGGATAACACAATAGGCACTAGAGCACACCAACATTACGCAAATACTTCATGTGCTATCAATTATTTTGGAAGGAGTCATCATCTGAATTGTGAAATGCTTTGACCTTTTTTTAAATGAATAGTGTAGGAGGAGAAGAGAGTTAGTCTGACACGTTGTTTCTCTTGTACTTGTGTGGGTATATTTCAAAGTATTCAGAAGAACATAGCAGTGAATAGGGCTCTCTCCTCCATACCCAGCCCCTCCTGACCTGTGGAGTCATGCTGAGCCAGAGATGATCCTGTTACATGAGAAGGGGATAGGAGTGAAGTGAAAAACAAAATTTAGTGGGCTGCTAAAAAGCATTTGGATGTTATGAAATCAAGACAATACATTAAATGGGGATGCAGCTGTGCAACCCTGACAGTTGCTGACTTTCAGTCCTCAGCTAGTAGGAAGGTGAATGCCCCTGATGGAGTTAGGAGAGCAGAGCAGGCCCATGTGCCTAGAGTGTGTTCTCATGGAAAGGATTCTTCTAACAGACTAATTGCTAAAATGAAAAGATGGCCAAAATGAATATACAGGGTGTGATGAAATAACAAAAATCAATTTCATTAGAAATTTCCAGAGATATTCTGGATTTCAGATTTGATGTACCTACTGATTCAAAGTGATTTACTTTGAACACTTATCTTTGCCAAGGCTGAAATTCTCGATTTTAGTTACACTGCTAGCCGTGTGTGAGTTACATTTCTTTCCTTATGTTTCTGAAAACCATCTCATTTTTAGGCATTAGCACAGATTGATTCCATCAACATCCCCCCAATTATTTTGATCTTCAGAATATGTTTTGCCCAGAAAGCAGTAAGTCCTGTACTGTTTTCTCAGTTGCCAATGCTTGATTTCTTCTTAGGTTGTTTTCCATATATGGATGTCAATGCTTTGATTTTCAAAATTAATCTTGCTGGGTAGGTGAAAGCTGAATTAAATTGGGTATTTTCTAGTCTCATTCTTCCATAACTCAGTATCCATTTCACAGTGGCCAGTCATGCACTGCACCCAGCTGGGCACATGGCTTCAAACTTTCTCTGAGGTGGCAGCAGCCACCTGCAAACAGGGAGCTGAAACCAAACATCTTGAACAAACAGCACCCTATGCAAACCATCTCATTTTATTATCAACTTCAGAGTTTATTAATTTATCAAACCAGTTCAATGTGATACAACAAGTACATAAATAAGTACCATAACAGACACACATCTCATTAAGAGAATGCAAAACATGACACTGTGTATTTTGTTGTTTTTAGTGACCAGAAACCGGAAAAACGCAACACTGCATTTTACTAAACGATGCTTAAGATTGTTTTTTGCTTTTCTTAAGAAGTGTTTATTATAAAATAAATACACAATCTGGATTCCACCAGTCTTGTCACAAATCCAAAAAAGCAGGTTGCCTTCCTCATAAAAAAAAAAATTACAAACACTGTACACTTTCCACTTATTCTTTTGCCACCAGCTACTGCTACAGATAATGCCTGTTAGGTGAGAAATCAACTGCTGGTCTTCTCACCAGAACACTACAATTCCTCAGAACCTCTTCCTAAAGATTTATAATAAAATTTTACAGTCCTGCAGCACATTTCAACCCAGTAGTTGCCATGTGCAATCAGTGCTTCTCACGCCAAACTGCTTCTACAGTTACACTGCAGCTCTGGTGCAGTGAGGTTTTAGGGCCTTTGTTTAGATATGCTACACCCCTTTCAAACACCAGGACAGGACTTATGGAAGCTACAGTCCCCTGGAGAGGTGGTGGGACAGTTCATTTAGTTCTCCTTTTCATGAGCAGTGGTAGAGGATTTCTCTTAGCCAGGTGTTCCTGCATTTCAACTTGCTGCACTTTCAAGTGGCCTGTATGCCCAAATTTCATCTGCTCTCTGTCCAGGCCTAGGGACAGCAGGGTGGTCCTGACATAACCCTGTATGTTTTCTCCTAATTCCCTTCAACCTTTCCTTCACCTTCATGTCTGTTCTCCTCACTTGCTCCTCTTTGTTGAGAACCCCTGAATCCCACTCCTCCCGAGGCTCAGGCAGCCCGGCCAGGCCCTGGGTGCCATGGAGAAGCCTGGTCCTGAGGCCTGCACTGCTGCTGGAGTCTGCCAGGGTCTGCTGCCCAAGCCAAGGATCCCCTCACGATGGTGAAGCTCTGCCTGAATAGGCTTTTGGCATTCAGCACCAACCTCTCCCACAACTTCATCCCTTTAGGAATGTGGACACCCTTGAGTGCTGTCACTGGCAGAATGACAAACCTCAAAATCCTTGCTGTCACTGTTGATTTCACTCCCTGTGAAGCCCCAGCCCCTGGCTCAGGCTATTTCCATAAAGCTTTGTTTCCTAGCATGTGTTTAAACAGCTATTCCTGTCTGCTTGTGGAGTAGAAAATGGGAGCAAAAGCAGGCAGAGTCACTTGCATCTTGGGATTTAATCCAATAGTGCAGCCACAGAGCAGTGCAGGATTTTGGCAAAAGCAGTTTTCAAGTTGTCACAATTACTCTGCAGATGAAAGCCACCTCTCTTAAACACACTGTAGACATACTATACTAAATTTAACAGGATCTCTCAGATTTGAGTTTTTTCCTCAAAGATAACAGTTTTCACAACAAGCAGCTGCTTGTTGTGTCTACAAGCATATAGCTGTTTAATGTTTGTCATGGGAGAGAGCTGTTCTTGAAACATAAGAATTGAGAGGTCACCCTCAGAAAAATGCAGATTATGTTTGTAACAAATCAAAAGAAATAAATTAAGTTGTTACAACTTTTAAGGTGTTATTAATTGTGAGTTTTAATGTTTTAGGTGTTTTGAAAATACTGCAAGTACTTCACCATCTTCTGCCACATCACTTTAGAAGGTGGTTTACCAGCCAAAAGCATGTGTAAATAGGGCCCAGAAGAATGAAGTTATTAGGGTTAGGATAGGGAGCTAACACTTTTAGAGAAGTGGGTGGAAGAAACAGTGAAAACCACTTAAAAGCCAACATTTCCTCCAATTGCTACAAAAATATATTGATTCCCACTAACACCTGCTGTTCAGTTTATGGACTTTGTTTGCTCAACTACGAAACATCATCCCAAAGGCAGGCTGCTAAGGAGTCTGTTAGTTTAAATCTGGTTTTTATGTCTCCAACATGAGTATTGTATCACTCATATTTTTCCTCCACTACTACAAGAAATCCATGAGTCATTTCCACACCAGAAATGGTATAAATTCAGGACAGAATATAATGCTCTCCATAGCTCCTGCACATTTATTAGGTGTCCTTCTTTTCATTAGTTTGAATAACTTACCAAATAATAATAGTAAAAATGTTCTGTTTTCTCTTTTTAACTTGTAAAGAAATGCAACTCTAGGAAAGCATGATCTTTCTTTCTCCTTCCCCCACCAGAAACACAGAGCCTTCTAGTCTTTTGGAGAAGATATCTGAACAGTTGACACAGACCACTACACATAAAGCAGCAAATTTGCTGTGCATGATGTGAATAATTACTGCATTATAGTTTTGGGGTTTAGGGCAACTGCTGACTTAAGCAAAATAAGCCTGCAGTCCAGCTGCAGATCCAAGTTTTCAGAAGTTTTCTTGTGTTTTTCCCTCCAGTGCTGTCTCCCTTAACAGTGACCCTTTTCAGACTTTTCAAGGTACAAAACCTTTACCAAATCCTCGAGCTCAGTCCTGCACACTCTGCTTTCACACATTTGGCTGATCTGAGCTTCTCCCTCGCTAAATATTTTCCATTGGCCTGAAAACAAAAACACAAAGGAGACAGATACTGACTTAGAAAAGGACACAGGGACTTTGAAGACATTTACAAGCACTCTGCAAACCAACTGATTCACAGTGGTCAAAGAGGGAATGTCCAATCCTCCCATGGAAAATATTTGAAGCATCTTACAATCATGTAACATATTCCATGCAAAATAGCTTTGTTAAAAAAATAAATATGGATCAGAATATTACTATTTTCTTTAATTAAGTAGTCCTGTAAGTTGGCTCTATTTATTCAACCATTTTATGACACTGGATACCCTGGTAAACCAAAGTATTTAAAAGCTGGGAAGCAGCACAGCTAAATGTTTCATGTGCTCTGAACTCCTCCTACCTGTGCCTAATACAAAGTGTGATGGAAGATAATATTTCTACACATTTATGATAGTGTCAATAGAAATGCATGCTGTCCTGGTAACTAGAATATTACTGGCTACTAGAATACATTACAGATAACAATGACAAGCTTATGGAAGGCCGACAGCAAAAAACTAGGGAATTTTTTATGTGAAAACATGTCTGTATCTCAATAGGTCTGTAACAATTAAGAATATATTATTTCTGGGAAAAAGAACTAGGAACTAGGAAATTTAACTAGGAAAAAAGTTATAGAAAAATATCTCAAGTTGTAATGTGAAAGAACTAGGAATTAAAAGTATCTATATCCTAATTCAGTTAGCATATTAGCTGAATTAGTAATTATTAACTACTGTCACAATCCCAAACTGGATGAAATACAAAAACCAAATTGAATCAAGAATGATAAAAGTAGTACATGTCCTTTCATAAAACACATTTTAATAATGAACATGTTAGGAACATAGGAAAGTAATCCTTCAAATACAACACATACAACTGTATGAATAACACCTTTAAAAAATCTGAATTTTTTTCCCTTCTAAATTACTTTCTAAAACACTGGGGTAACTTGACATGTTACATAAATAAATCCAAATTCTGCAGCTGTGCTGACATTAGTCATATTTCAGACTTATGCTAGCATGGGCAGAAAAGATCCTATATTGTACTTTATCAAAACACAAGAGACTAAGACAGCATGTACATGAACTACTGTTATAGGTATCTATATTTTAAATTGCTGTATTTTGATTACTTAAAACTTATCAAATATCAAATCTCAATTTATCAAATATTGTGATCATATACTAGAGGAAAATACAGTGCATCCATTTGACTGGGCTGAATTAACAAAATGTTTTTCATGGCTGTGATTATATGGAGAGTAGAAACCTCAATAAGTCAGAATTTTACTTACTAAGGGTTGTCCTTGTTATCAGCTTGAAGTAAGGAAGTCCTTCAAATTCTCTCTTGGACAATTTTTCAACATAGAAGTGATGCAGAATCCCTTCAGCAAAGAAAGGAGAAATGCATGTTACTGGAAATATGCCCATTGTTCTAAACCTGGAGTGCTGTCCTGCTTTTTTGTAAAATTTTCAGGCTATTCTTTTTTAATTTCTGTTTCTCCATCTCTCTGGTTTTTTTTGCTATTCCCCTGTAAATCCTCCTGTGAAACTGGGATTGTATCGAGTTTGTGAGGGGTATGAGAATTAGCCAATTCTTTTCCAAAATAGCTGAATCCTTCCTAATTATAAGTAAATGTAAGATTACAACAAAAGCCAAAAGTCCCAGTGTCTTGGAGAAAAACAGCACAATTCTGCAGATACCATTTGGAGCCAGCAGGCAACATGACTGTCAAATCATTATTAGGCTTTGTGGCTTTTTAACACACAGGGGAGTTGTGAACCATCCAATGCTCTGTGATTTCTTTTCTGCTCCCACTTTGGCCTTGGCTTTCTCCTTTAAAGCATCTAGAGATGTATCATTTCCATGCAAAAGGGTGCACTATGTGAGGGTTTCCTATGAGGATCATATGCTTTTTGCTTAAAGTAGATAGAAATTATTTTTATGAGGCTGGAGATAATTTTTATTACACTGAAAGTTCACAATTTGCAGTAGTGCTTGGGCTTCTGAATGCTTCTTTATTTTGTTCTAATTTTACCAGTTAGTCTAGTACAAGATATTGTTTCCATCCTTAACACATTTTCTGTCCATATCCTATATGTACCATCATGAGTGTATCATCACTGTGGCAGGGCAGACCCATTTCAATGAAAGCTTTTTGGTCCATCCTAAGGAAGAGCCTCCGGGCACTTGGTTCAAACCCTACTACCTATTTATCTGCAATAAATTACATAGAGTAATACTGAAAACCTGTTTGTCATTGTGCTTTTGCTCCCAATGAAGGGTAGGAGTTAGAAGAACTACAGCTTTGTGTGTTTCTAATGAGTTTTGTACAGAAAAATTCAAGTATGTTGGAAGTGACTGTTACAGTGATATCCTAAAGAGCCAAAAGAACAGCAGTCTAAAATGCTTGGATCTGTAAACTGTACTGGGATTTTAATGGAAGATGATATACTGTTTAAAGAAAGAACTTGCTCAACTCACCTTTTCTAATTGTCCACACATGTATTTCTATTTGAGGTGGCTTTTCAATCTCTATTGCAATTTTCCTGATGGTTTCTCCTTCCTCTGTGAAAATGGATTCATAGACAGGAAATGTCTCTTTCCCACAGAAGTAATCTTTGTTGTCAAAGGTTTGACTTGGCACATCTTCTGTTTAAAAAACAAAAAGGACAGAACACATACTACAGCTATAATCAACTCCTCCAGAATTGACTTGGCATCAATAGCCAAGAATGGTTAGTTTGAAAGTAGAATGTTCATTTGTATGGCCACACAAATCCATCTCCAGCTGTTAACACAGATACTTAACAGTGTTCTGCCAGGTCCTGGTAGCCTGTCCATGGTGGTAAGACAGTATTTATACTTGCAATCCAGTTTCCTAAGGGAATGAGCTGTGTACAACAGTGTGGTCTGGGAGACTCCCCACAAGTTTTGAACCTCTTGTCTATGTTTCAAGCATATTTGAAATTATGTTAGAAATCTCAGGGTAATAAAAGAACTAAATGAAAATTGGTGGTTGGTTAGAGTGAAGAGACCCAAATTAATGTTTTGCTGAGGAAAAGAATCTATGAGGTTTGCATTTTGCTTGGCAGCAGCTATGTGCAGCCTGAGTGCAAGCCTGAGCCAGCCACAGCACACAGCCACATCTTGCCCACCTGGTAAAGTTGTAGAGCATAAGTAGAAATTGTAATTATTCTGTTTGCAATTGAAAGTTGGACAGGAATATAAGAGAGATGATGCAACTTAGAGGCTCAGACCACTGTTTCTGGAAACACCGAATAATTAATACATCTCCACATGTACATGACAGACTGCAGGAAAAGGTTCAGGTTTCTTAAAAATGGGTACATAGGATCTCAAAAAACAAGGCAGTAACCTCTTTTTCTATTAAAGCCTGTTAGCCAGGCTTTGTTGGCTGTTATTCCAATGAAATCTGTGGATCTCTGCTTCACAAGTATCCAAAAGATCTAGATACACACCTCCTGCCTGCCTCCTGCCACTGCACTGTGGTTTTTTCCCAGTAAGCAAGACTAGCAGGAGAAGATGGGAAGTGTGCATTCTACAAATGTTTCTACATGTGTCTGAGCAACTCATTTCCTCAGAGCGTTCTTGCCCAGTGCATCACCAAACAAACATAAATGGGTACATAAAGGAACCATTTAAAGGCATATAAGGGAACTGGACAGTCCTTTACCTTTTGTATTAAATGAAACATGGCTTTTCATTTGGCAAACCATCAGCAGAATCCTTTTAGGAGATTTTTCACTTGCTGTAAGCATTTATTTTAGTAATGTCTATGTAAGTTTTATCATTAGTGTAGCACAGAAACAATGCTAAATCTGTGATAAGTTAGTATTTATTTTAAGGATTAAGTTATGTAACTGACACCAATCAGAGTTTTGAATCCTGGTACATTTTAAAAAGCAGAAATGATGTTATCTCCACATGGATTTTACAAGCTAGAAAATTATTTGAAGGTTCTGTGGGCACTGTGGTGGGGAGAATGGAAGTCTTTTGGAAGAAATGAACTTTCTGTATATGTATACATATTCTGTAATACTCTCTTTGGAAATGAGCATCAGGACTTTGTGTTAACAGCAGAGAGAAAGGCAGTGACTGCTAAGGACATGTGCCAGCAGCATGTCCTCCTGTGTGAGGAGCAGCAGCAAAAGGAGAGGTGGCCAGGCAGCTCTGCCTGTCTCTGCTCACACACACTGGAACATGGCACAGCTGCTGCTGTTCACATCAGAGCTTGTGATCAGGAGGCTTGAGCCAAGCCTTTTAACATGCACAGCAAAAAAGGTGGTCTGTGATCAACTTTGTTTTACCTGGACAGACTTTACAGCATTTTCCTTCTACTTTCTGAGGGTATTTGCAGGGATATTGTTCTGGACAGTGAATTTTCTTACATTCTTGTTTGGTGATGTTGCAGGTGCACAACACACACTCTACGATTCCAAAGGCCCGGAGGTTGGGATGCCAAGATTCACCATGTGAGTATGTTTTGCCATTTGAAACACAAACTACAGAAAAAAAAGAAGAACATGTTCAAGTGGAAAAGATATGTTCACTTTCTACTATCTATAAATATTATTTTGATTCATGCACATTGTTTAAAGTAGCGTCTCCATAGATCATCTGTTAGCATCTCAGGCCCATTTCTGCTTTTTAATTTTAACTTGTAGTTACTTTACCTAAAATGAGTCTGAGCCCGTGGTCACCCTTTTCTGAGAAGCTTTTCCTTGATGCCAACTCTGCTGAAGCTGATGTCCATTAGGTTTTGAGGAAAACAGTGAAGGTCAAGTGTCTGACTAGTTCTCCCCCAGTCCATGCATTTCAGTTATGCATTAACCAGCTTAGAAAACTCACTCCTTCCCTCGTATTCTCAGTCCACACATAGGACACAGCCTGCTACAGTGGTTTTGGCTGCATTTGGATCGAATTTGCAGATGAGAGGTTCATGTCATTTGCTATTGAGTCATCTGCACAGCTCCAGCCATTTGCTGAATACAGCCTTTGCAGTGAGAGCAATGCTACCAGCTGGCTGGATTAGTGATACCTGGGCCTTTTATTGCTTGTACATGAGAGTTCTGCTATGTAGCACACAGAACAAACCACAGAATACTTGCAAAATGAAGTTTAATTCCTTTGTGGAAATATATATGTCGATAGGTATATAAATTCATTTGGCTTTTAGAATCACAAGACAACATGAAAAGATTCATTAGGGACTGAAATTTCATTCCAAAAGCTTCTAAGAACTTCAGAATATTTATTCATCAGAGCCCCTGGGAGTCAGAGAAATACAGCTGACACAAAGAGAGTGGAAAAATCCATGCCTAGTAGAAGGCACTTTGGGTCACCCAGCAGTTGATGGGAATTAAATCACTTTACACCATGTTTCCATTTGTCCTATAAATCCTACTTCTTTCTTTTAAAATATTTTATAAACACAAAGAAAAATGCAAACTAATCCTAACAAGGTGAAAGAAAGGGCACTGCCTGATTTCTAAAAGCAACGAAAGTGAAGCTGGGCTATGTTGTAAATATTTCCAATTCTTCTAATATGCCATCATTTTTATTAAAGTTTTAATTTGTAAAATATTTTGCCTGTAACTTTCAAAAACAATTTAAATTTTATCTGTAATCTGAAATTTATATCTAACTGGTAACAGATGTAACCAACTGGTTTATATATTTTAGTGAGTTACTGAGATTTATGGGGAGTGTTTTTGCAATGTCTTTCATCAGCTTATGCTATCATTTGGTTAGTAATTTGCTACTTTTAAACTCTTTTTTTAAGACATGGAGTTTTTTTAGAGATAGGAAACAGTTTTGTTTCTCAAATAAAGTTTTATCTGTGTACTAAGAACATGGGAGAAAAAACTATAAATGAAAAAATTGGTAAGTACTCATCTGCTCAGCAGGCTTCTTACATGCTTAAATAGCATATTATTGCTAATTTGTATGCTTCCATGGACTTCTTTTCCCCCAGCCAGAGTTCTACAGATCCTTTATGGACATAAATACTTCCTTAGTTCTCCCTGACAGGTGAAGGGATAATACATGACAGTGTATGGATACATACTCTCTGTCTTTTAAGTTTTTTTTTGACACAGAACAGTTAAATAAATACTCTGAGGCAGCAGATGAAGACTCTAGTAGAAGCCAAATACTGTCAAATAACTTCTAATTACCCTGTTTTTAGTGCTCTTCATGCTCAGAATGATAAATCTGTATCCACACAACCACATAGTATTTGCATGTCAGAAGAGTTGTGTGTTTGTTCTTTAACTTGCTGAAATGTGTCTCAAGGGACATGTGCATTAATTACTAAAACACTTGTTAATTGCACAGGAACAAAAGAAAACACATGGTCAGCATTCCTGTTTCCATCATGGGGATCTCTCAGACACTCTCCAGGCAGTGAGTGTCTGAAGTTATACTGCATCCAGAAATATGCTGCTCGTCTGTATGTCCTTTATTTGCTGAAACAAGTCAGTTAGAAACTGCTTTGATGATGTCTTCATGTGCAAATTACATGTCAAAGACATTGCACTGTGTGGAGATTCCTGCTCCTAGATTCACCATAAAACACTGGCATGATCTGAATGCTTTTTCATGCTTGTTCAGGTGGATAATAAAGATCCTATAGCCAACATTCCTTCTGTTAGTTAATACCTTAAAAGATTAGTTGGCCCTAATACAAGGGATTTTAACTCTTTGTGGTAGTTTCTAAGTATGCTGACTGGTATTTATGGATAGATGCTCTTTTGAGCATGTGTTTTTACAGCTATTTCTTTTATAGCTTTCTAGGCCTGTTCCTGCAGACCTCTGCTCACAGAGGTACACCCCCTGTGGGAACTGAGCATCTCACCCTTTTTACTGTACAAAACCTGATGTCCCACTAACTGGTGAACTGGTATTTTCTCTTTATTTTTGTCCTTCCTGTATTGCATGAGGAATATGGTTTGCCACATGGGCTTAAAATTCTGCGGTCCCCAAAACATAGCATGTCCTATTAGCAGAAAGGCACTAAAAGATTCTTTACAGTGAGAATCATTACATTGGTTAAATTTGCCTCTCTACAGCTCAGACATCCAGAACAGGCTAATTACCTACTCTGCCTCTGGTGTTAGTCACAGGGGAGGAAGATCATCCCTTGCATCCCACTGTCACAGGAAACTTGTTTAAGGTGAGGGAAGACATGAGACTGTCTTTCATGAGAAAAATTTGCTAAGTCTCTGAGGCAGAAAACCTCCTGATACTGTAGTAAAGATTTATGGTCTGAGATTTGCAGGGCAGTTGAAATATAAGCTGTTTGCAGCTATAAAAGCTACAAAACAGGAGAGAGTGTAAAGAAAATAACCACAAACAATTTCCTCCAGGACAAGTCACTGTGTGAGCAAGTTAGTGAATCTAAAGGCATTGTGGTGTCCTTTGTGGCACAAAGCACTCACTTCCATGGCAGCCACCACATGAGCTCTCAGAATTAAGGGGCACAATCCCACAAAGTAACTCAGAGAGCAACACTGCTTTTTCAGAGTGAAATGCAATGTTGTACGTGTAGGCAGAGTTGATGTCAGTCAAGAAGGAATTTCACATCCTCAACAGCTTATTGCTTTTGCCTCCCTGATTTGCATCGGATTTCTCATACCAGCACGAATTTTCAAGATTCTGCTGTATATTTGAGAGGTATTTTTGAGCTCTAGGTGACTGATTCCTGACCCAGAGCAATACTGGAAGAAGTGCTTGTCTTTACCTCGGCCGTGCCTGTGCTTGTTGTTGATGACGATTTGGACGATTGTTCCCGAGGCCTGCTGGGGATCCGGTAGGACTCCACGGTTACTCCTGGCACTGGGAAATCGTGGCATGTTGACTGCCTGCCTGGCAGAGCTGGGGGACAGGTCATAATGGGAGCGATGGTATGAGTGTCTCTGTTTGGAGACAGAAGGAGAGCAGGAGAGTAAATGTCTCATTCCAATGAACAAGAGGTCTGAGTAGGAAATGAGTACTGCTGGACTAAAAGTTAGGTGTAGTAGTGCACACCATTTTTTCTAGGGCAAAAACATTGCTTCTTTTCAGACAATAATTTTTCAAAATGCCCATGAACCTGAAAGTTTCATATTACAGCCCTTATTTTATAGACATCTTTCTTCCCACTCACCCAAAGATCTGCTGGTTCATGTATTTAAGTAGTACACCTAATGCTTCAAAGCCCTTAAGATTCTCTCCAAGTGCTGTTACAAAAATCATCTCTCGAGCAGTAAGTTGTTAATGGGTACTTTTACCACCAAAGACAGCGAAGCCTCATATATCTATATCTATATCTATATCTATATCTATGTCTGTGTGTGTGTATGTGAACTGGGTAAAGCAAGTATTTGCAATTATTATTTAAAAGCAATTCTTGCATAGCAAACCAATACAGTCAAATTTTATTCTTATAGAGCATATATAGAAAAAAAACCCCAAGTCCAGAGACTTCAGGAGCTCTTGCTCTAATTCAGCATTATTCATTAATTCTGGTTGAGAGACAGAAACCTGTTTTGGGCTAGATTCACAGAACCCAGAATGAGGCAGTAGATATTCAGACCCCTTATCATCCTGTTCTCTTTTTTCCTACTGTACTGCCATGCACAGCACAGCAAGAAAGTATACTGCAGGTCCCACTTACAGCTTCCCTGTTGGCTGGCTGCCGGAATATGTCTCCATCAGAATGTTCCCATGATAATTCTCCATCTCCTGTACATGAAGCAGAACAGTATCCATTAGAGGAGTAATTGTGCAACATTTTGGGAGATACTGAGGGGAAAGTCTCACCTTGCTTTACAGCTGTATTAGGATCTAGTCAGTAGCAGAGGAATGAATATGAAAATCAGCACATTTTGATAGTAATATACTTGGTCATGCAGGGAGCAGAAACTGACTCAGTTTCCTCCCCATGAGCTGTGCTAGATCTTTGCAAATATTTTGTTTAGGTTTGCATTTCATAGAAAACACAGAGGTGAGATAAAAGAGCTTCTGCCATATTGAAAAAGACAAGGTAATGAGATAAATGAT
>WBNO01003730.1:0-16481 GCA_013400575.1 Peucedramus taeniatus | reverse complement strand
CCTCAGCTACTTCAAACTTCAGCTGGAAATCTGTCATATTTTTCAGAGATTCTTGTTTGTGTAGGTTTTTTCGCCTTGTACTGACAGCCTGCTTGAGGGAATCAGATGAGACTTCAAAAAATGGTACATCTTCCACAGGACTGCTTAGTGCATCATAAAATTCTTCTTCTGATTCTAAGGATTAATTCACAACAATATTACACATGCAATTTACACGGCCAATATTTTACAGTAGTATGACCTAGAGTTTTTACATCTACATCTATAAAAGCTTACAAGTATCTAGCTGATAACTAATAAACAATAAAATCTGTTTCCATAACCATCTCAACTCCTGCCTCCACAACTTTACACCACACTTACAGCTGCCTCCATCATGTAATCATAAACTTCAGATCTCATTAGCTAATTCCTTCGTCAGCATTCTCCTACTTCTGGCTTTGCAAAGACAGCACAATTCATGCTTCGTCCTGCCTTCAGTGTGATCTAACAACTTAATTTGTCTCCTGATCAGAATGCTGTTGACAGTACAGAAGCCTTGGCCTCAATATCAGCCACACGACTTGGGATTTCTCCCTGCTGTAGATCTCCCATTTCAGAGAGACTCCTAAGAACTATCAAGCTTTTAATCTACTTTACATTAGTGCAGAAATATAACCAAGATTGCACTGTCTTATGAAGGTCTTCTTCACCTAAAAACCATAAACACTGAAGTATAAGGTAACTGTGGAAGAAATATCCTTCTAAAAAAACTCAACAAATTATATGAAGTGTTTTGTAAAGCTTAAAAGCAGCCCTGAGATTTTGGAGGGTGAAGATAGAGAACTAACATAAATCACTTAAAAGGACTGTATAGCTGTATGTATAGTATAGTATAGTATAGTATAGTATAGTATAGTATAGTATGGAGTTGATTCAAATCTATATCTAACTATTACTTTCTCAAATTACTTGCTGCCAGCATGCATTCTCACTTCAGCCTGGTTTTTAAGAACTGAAAGACACTTCCACTCTACCTTTGGACACTTAAAAGAGCTTATGTAAAAACAGATGAAGATGCACAAATACATATTTTTACACATACTGCATACATGCTGAATTTAAAGCTATGAAATAGACATAATAACTTTGCTGATAATTTTACTAGTGTTTGCTAACCACATAAATCATTAACTTGAGAAAGGAGACTGTTTCTCCAGTTAGTGTTTTGGCATCACAAACATGACTGACACTGAAATAACACTGATATATTTTTTAATGTAACTACTATATGAAATGTTAGGATCTAGCTAAGCTGTTTTGAACAGCAAGGCAGTATTGAACAAAATTGGTTCTGCCACAGCCAATCTTCTGCTTTATCCAGTAGAAGTCAAAATGTTTGTTTATAAAAACACAGCAGTTTCTAATGGTCATCATTTCCCCACCTTGTAATTTAAACAAATCCACCTAAATAGGAGAGAAATCCTTCACCATAAGAAAAGAATTAAAAACATCATCAGAGGACTAAGTACATGCTAAAGCTAAAAATCTCATACTACTTCAAAAGCCCTGAATATAGATTTGCAATAACATATGCCCTGACAAAAATAAACCCACCATACCAAACAAAATTTTCCTGCTATACCCTCAGGAAGGGAACAACCAAAACAAGCATACAGAATTTTACTGCTATGAGAAAATACTCAAGTAGTTTGTACAGTATCAATTACAAGCTAAACAGAATATAACACTACTACTTCAAGCCCTCAAGAACTTGAAACAAAGCCCCATATCCTTGCTTACAGCAAGAATAATACATTAATTCAAAGAACTCGAAAACTTCTTGACTTGACCTGCTTCTTATGCAAGACTTTAAAATAGATTATATTACCTGATTCAGCAAATGAATGAAGATCCAAAACAGGATACACGCCTTGAGATAAATGTGGTGCTGAAATCACAGGGGACAGTGTAGCCTGAAACAGAAGATATCATAAAATTTTTTCTTGTATTTATTGGTCATGCTATTGTATGCATATATGCTGCATCCAACTTTCACAACTTAGGGAAACTTAAGTGATATTCGATAAAGTTAAACACATTACTAAAATTATAAGCATAGGGAGAAATGAGGCCTTAAACAGGTAGAAGCAGCAGCTTTAGCACTTGCATCTAAATGGAGAGAACACACTATGAAACACAGTGAAGAGGTTGAAACATTCAACTTCACAGATCAAAAGATGGTCAGAAATGGCACATTATATGAAAAATCATAAAAGACAAAACCTAGTCCCTCAAATGACTACAATACAGCAGCTTCAGAGAACAATAAAGATCAACGGTTCTTTACAAAAATAACACAAGTGCTGAGTGGGGAAAAAAGAAAAAGAGATACACAAAACATTAGAGCAGACAGGGACTGCTTTCTATTACACAGAATCATAGAAACATTTGGGTTAGAAAAGACCCTTCAGATCACCAAGTCCAACGGCAAATCTAGCACTGCACAAGACATGGTTTAGTGGTGAGCTTAAATGTCACATTTACAAGCCTTTTAAATAGTTGCAGGGATGGTGACTCATCCACTGGGCAGCCTGCTCCAATGTTTGACAATCATTTTGGTGAAAATATTTTCCTAATACCCCATCTAAACCTCAGGCTCAATCTGAGGCCATTTACACTTATCCTGGCACCTTTTACTTGGGAGAAAAGATCAACACTTCAGTCTTTCTCACAGTGAGGAGCCCAAAACTGAGCACAGGATTTGAGGTGAGGCCTCAGCAGTGCCAAGGACAGGGGACAATCACTGCCTTGGTCCTGCTAGCCACACTATTGATACAGGCCAGGATGCCCTTGGCCTTCTAGGCCACCTGGGTAAACAATGGCTCATGTTCAGCTGCCTGTTAACCAGCACCCCCAGTTCCTTATCTGCTGGACAGCTTTCCAGCAGCTCTATCCCCAGCCTGTAGCACTTTTTGGACACACACTGTTGTGTGCCCAAGCACACACTTGATCTTGTGACCTCAGTATGGAATCTAGCACTTCGCCTCATCGAATTGCATTGCCTCAGACATTAGTGAAAAAAAACAACTAGTAAAGTACTGAGAGAAGGCCTCACAGTAGTCCTCACCTTTCTCACAAGAGAAAGTAGAGGGGCAGACACTCATCCCTTCTCTCTGGTAACCAGTGACAGGACTCGAGGGAGCAGCATGAAGGGGCATCAGGGAAGTTTACACTAAGAAAAGACCCCTTCCCAAGAAAGTGGTTGAGCACTGGAACAGCTCCCCAGGGAAATGGTCACAGCACCAGCCTGAGGAAGTTCAACAACTGTTTAGACAATGCTCTCAGGTATATGGTGTTGAGTCCTAGGGATGGTCCTGTGCAGGGCCAGGAGCTGGACTTTGATGATCCTTGTGGGTCCTTTTAGGTCAGGATAATCTATGATTCTGAGTCTTCAACTGTGAAATGCAATTATGCACAACCCAGAGTAGTAACTGAAAATACGTGAAATGCCATTAGAGTGCACTCTAGAACCGGAATCCTCCACTCCATGTGGTTTCATATATGATAGAATTAAATGCTCTTAGTAAAGGTATCAAAATGATTTTGGTATCATCAAGTCTCAGCAACCTCAGCAATCTGAGTTTGTAAAGACTTCTCATCTGCAAGTTCCCCATGCACATGCATTATAACATGTGCTCTGCACAGAGTATCAAAGTAAGAGGAGAACTGTGCACTGTGTGTCCTTTCTTCTTGAGTGCCTTTGGCTCTGGACTGCACAGTTGACAGCAGTTCTCTCCCTGCACCACCATACCTTCTCTCTTCTTGTTACTGCACCTTTCAAAGCTCAGGCTCAGACAATTATTCACAAAATCACAGTATCAAATCTGTACATTATGGTAACAAGAAATACTCATCTTGAATATTGTTTCCAAGGCTACATTTTTCATCTCTCTCTCAACATTCCCACATCTCTCTTGGTCTCCAGCCTATGTAATCTCACTTTACTGAATATATTCATGTCTACAAGTAATAAACAAAGTATTCAAGAAATATGGGAAAATGTCTCATCTGTAACATTTCCACATTCTAAGAAAACAAGGAGAAAAAACTGTGAAATTTGACTTCCTAGTAACAAATAATGAAAAATAGCCTTATACACTGAAGTATCTTCTAAAAATACTGAGCACAAAAATGTAGAAGTATCTGTTCCAAAATGTCTTCTCTTTTTACAGCTCAAGAACACTTCCACCAAAAATTCAGAATGTAAATAAGAAAACAGCACTCTGAAAAAGGATTTCACATCCTTTTCAGTTCCGAAATGATGGGATGTTAACGAAGTTCAGAAGAATTACAGCTGTAAGGATGAAAGCATGGTAGTATACCTGCCACCATCAAAGCACAAAATCCACTCAAATTAACTGGATTTAATACCAGCAATTAAAGTCTGTCACATTCTGAAGTAAATGAAAGCTTAAGCAGACAGGTTTAAGCCTAAGTTTTGATATGGATTCACATATAATGCAAATATATTTATACTTGGTCCACAGTCTTTCCTCACCTCATCTACTGTATATCACAACTCATGTACAGGTAATACTAACTACTTCAAGGTCACTTAAAATACCTCAGACATAATAGCTGAAGTCTATAATTACATTCAAGTATAGTCAGTGTTATAAAGCACAGGACAATCATCTTATACATGCAGATTCTATTTATATAAAAGTAAAGTCCCAAAGACTACCCTCAAAAAACTAGTCTGTGATTAGTTGCACAAAACAACAGAGACTAAAGGGGCTTTGGCTGGGTATACTATTAGTATACAAAGAGTGAAAGAAGTCAGAATTAGGTAAAATTTTAACAGCACCACTAAAGAGTTGACAAGAACCACACAAAGAAAAAGAGTCTTCACTGCATATATACTTTCAATAGGTATGCATGTCTAATTGTTACATTTACTGTTAGTAAATATTATGCTAATACAACCCACAGAAAATACCAAACTGCAGTAACAGCATTCCAGAACACTGCAGAATAATTTGTACAAAGATGGAAAGACAATTATCAAATGATCTTAAAAAAACCCAAATACAAAGATGATCACTATTCCTGTAGAACCAAGTGCATGAGTTACTAAAGAACAGATTGTTAGAAGTATTTACAATTGACAGAAAAATGGAGAGCCAAACTTTGTCTTTGACTTTTAAGAGTTCACATACATTCTAATAATAGGACTGCTTTACACATACATAAAATATAGCCAGATCACAAAGACTAGTCATGTCAAAAATTAGTAACTGTGAGTTAATTTCCTAATTTTGTTAAGAACCGCTCAAAAGGTAAAATATTTTTTTTCAGGAATAATAAAAAGGGGACAAACTTCTGTTCTGAAGAAGGTATACAACAGTGACCCAAACCATTTTCACCAAGGAAAGGGGGTGGTGAAAGAGTAAGACCACTTGCCAAACTCCTAACTGATACAAGTGCAAGGAGAAACTTCCACCACGGAGCTACAGTGTGTAATTGACTTGAAATGGGAAAAGCACTGAGGTCAGCTGAAAAACACATGCTACTTTTGCCTGGCAGGCATTATTTATAAAACAGATAGTGAGTATTTTTGTTTGGCTTCTGAAACTCTTACCTAACACCACAAAAAATTTCAAAAATTCCAGCATTTTAATGCTTTCTTCACTACACAAAATAGTTGAATCCAAATTCTGCAGTACTATGATACATGTGTAAACTTGAAGGTACAATTAAAGTAATCCTCAACAAAACTGAGTATGCTTGCTATTCAAAATTATTATGTACAAGTTAATTCCCATAGTAGTAAAACTCTGAGGCTCTGAGGTTCTATTTTAAATCCAAATACTGGGCAACTATTTCATAAGTATTGGCTAAAGTTCACAATAAACTAACTAAATAGCAAGAAAATTTTCTACACTTTTAGAGAAAGAGCTAACTTTTTCAAGAGACACAAAGTCAATGCTTGTTCGCCACTTTTTTGTGCACTTTTTTCAAAACTGGAATGCTAAAATCAAGAAGTATTTTTCTGATCATTTCTAATGAAATCTCTTTTAAAAACCTTACCTCAGTCATTTTTGGAGGAGAACTGGTAGCAGGTGCACTTTCTGGCTTAGGAATGCTATCAATTAGCTCCAAAATACTTGTCACCTTCTGGTCTGATATTTGGATAGAAAGTAAAGGCAATTGTCCTGACAGTTTGAACCTGTTTTTTAAAGAACCAAAGTCAAAAGTTACGCAGTTAATAAATCTTAAAATTATTTCAATCAAACTTCACATGATTTTTCTTCTGAAAAACATGAAAGTCTTCTGGGTCAGAAAATTCTTCATCTAACCATTGCATGTATTGTGCATATATACATATGTGCATATATACATATATATATATATATATATACACATATATTATATATGTAATCCTTCTGTTGCACATAGAAAAGTTACTTGATCAGCAACTATCCACTTAGTAGCATATTTTATATTCCATTTTCTACAAAGTCTTGTGGATCAGGACTACAAATAGCACTAATAACCACTTCCGGTTTGGCTACATAAGGCTTATTTTCCTCACAATCAGAAATTGCTCCCTCATGTTCATGTATTTAATTTAATTTCTTACAATAAATCTCATAACTGAGCTTTTACACAGTCTTTTACAGAAGAGAAGGTGGAGAGCTTTTTGCATATGAATGTTTAGGGCTCAAAACATCAAAAAAAGAATACAAAATACTTCCTAGAACTCATGTATAGTTAAACGGACTATAGCAGTAGTCTAGGTATTTAACAAAGCAATAAACATATAGCAATACAGGGAGGGTATAAAAGAATAAAATAACCATCTTTAAAAATGAAAACAGTAAAATATATTTTAAGTGTATTTGAATAGGTTTTAGCCAAAAAAGAAGTAGAATCACATCAAACATACACACTGAGTTTTTAAAGACTTAAAACACAACTTAGTTTTTCATACAAGTGAGTGAAACACAGAAGGAAGCAGAAAATTTGTTCAAAGAACACATTGTGTTTTTATTACAACTTCTAGTTAGAACAGATAAAGAGGTCTATTCAACAGGTAACAGGCAGCACCAGATGCTTAATGCATAGTGTGTAAGGAACAAGACAAGCTACTTCCTTCCACTTTTGATGAACTTAACTTACATCTGAGTCTTCAAAGTGACATAAAATATAAGACTGAAGAAGATGTGAGAATAAAAAGCTCCGTATTTTCACCCCATCTCAGCTAACTTTTATACTACGAGAATATCTGAAAAAAGTTTCTGACACTTAAGAAAGCACACAATTGTACATGTTAAACTGTCATAGTAACTCCTTTTTTTTTGTTTATTAATTTCTTCACATCCTTAAACTTATAGGATTAATTCTCAACTACTATTCTTATTCTTAATTCCAGTTCCATCAGAGAGAGATTTAGACTCTTCCTTTTTTCTTATTTTTCTTTTTGTTATTTTATTATTATGGAGAAGGTTAAGGTAGATGTCTAACTACCAGGTTTGAAGAATCTCTCTCTCTACTGTGCTCTTCAGTTGTTGGAGGAGCAATAGCAATTAAATATACAATAACAATTCTCACTGTCATTGCACTTAAACCTCTCTACAAAAGTTTGTGTACATTCTTAAGACATTTTTCATGAGTGTTTGTACAACAGACAGCCCATACAGTTAGAAGGAAGGCACTCAGCAGATACAAAGCAGAAAACTGCAAATAGCCTGGGCTCTCTACACTGCTCTTTAAACAAGAGCTTTTAAGGTTTTGAAAATCTCCATATGGACAATCAATTACACCCCATCTGTAGAGACTGAGGCATGGAGAAGCTAAGTGCTTCAATTGATGAGGAAATCTGTGCAGAAACTTCCTTCAAATTCAGTCTGGTTGTGTTTAGAAAGAAAGAAATGTTAAAAGAATGCTACCATCAAAGCTGCAAATCGGTACATTCCTTCACATTGGAATTTTTATTGTGCTTATAATGAATGCTATTATATAGGAGGTTCTTACATTGCTATCCTAATACTTTCTTCATACACCTTCAAAAACCATATGACAGACTCTCAGACACCTCCTCCAGAAAATGGAGGAATCATACAACAGGATGAAACAAAAAAATATAAAACCTTACACAGGATATAAGACTACAGAAACATATTCTCTTACTAATTCTATTACTTGACTTCCAAATGTCGAGTAATAGAAACTGTAGGGAGCATCCTATTATCAGAAAAGAAAGAAATGCAGATATTCATATTCAACCAGAATGAAAGTCCACTTCAAGGATTAAGAAATATGAGTAGATGAAAACACAGACGAACAGTGAAAGTCCTTTGATTCAGTAGTCATTACCAAAATTACCTAAATTAGCATTCTCCTCAAGGCAGCAATACAGAAATGTGTCTTTCTAAGCAAAGTCAGGACAAAGCCTAGTAAATTCATTACTGTTTTGAAGAACAAAATTGCAAGGAATTCAAATGAGTTCAATGGTCACTGAAAGACATACAGTGAAACAATCCAAAAATAGAGACACCCAATCATCTGCTTTTCAGATGACTAAATGTAAAACAGGGGCCTTCCAAACTAAGAAACTAATTTGTAAGCATCTACTACATTAAACAATTCTGGTACTAGATTTTGCTGTAAAAGTAACATCTTTCCACTCATTTTTCTCAACAAAACTATGCTGTTCTATGCAGGTAGTTCCAAATATTAATTAAAAAACTCTGGAAAAATATAATACTGTGTTTACATGACAGTATGTTTATAAAAACAGAAATATAAAGAAACAGATACATGTACACTAAAAAAACCATTTTCATATATATATATATATATATATATATGTAACTGTGAGCATTATACTCAACTAAACTATATATTCAATCCTATTCAACTATACTAAAATTTACAGGTTAGGGGATTCTTGCTGACACAAAAGCTACAGTTAACTTTTATCGTTCATGCCCAATGTGATATAGAGAAAAATTAAGCAGAAATTTTCCAGCATCAGTTTGACACATTAACTGCCAAAACACATCTGGTAGCCAAGACAGTTAGACAGCTAGTATCGCAATAATGCAATACGTGTACTCATTAAAAGAAGATGCTCCTTAATCCAGGTTATACCAGTGTAATTTTTGGGAGGTGTGAATTATAAACCTACTTTAAAATTATGTCATTCTGTTATATGACCATAGAAATAAAATCTCACTTTCTAACATAAAAAAAATTCCTGTGAATTTCATTCCCCTTATTTGACCTTCTTCACCAAACAGAGAAAAAGGAGGGAAAACATTAAGATGTTCTGTAAGCATCAGAATTCAGAATATGGCCTCCCAAGTTTCCAGAAGGTGGCAGCATTACACCATGCAATCACTGATCGTTATTAACACTACTAATTATTTTCTTCTGATTGGTACAATTTCCATAACTAACAAGATTTTGCTAAACAACCCTAAGTGCAAATTCAAGGCATTAAGAGCTGTTTCTTGGAGAAGTGATCCATAGCAGGTAAACTAACTAAAGCAATAAACCAAGTCAAAAGAGAGAGAGTATGACAGCATATTACTTTTCAAAATATTTTTTTGTACTTATAGAACTGATTTTAAATTCAGATTTTTAGCTTCTTGGTATTTTCAATGAGAACAAAAATGCAGCTATTAGGAAGACTGAATTAGAAGAGGCAGTAATATCTTTTAAAAAAATCTTTAAATATGTTAAACATAGTACTATAACATTGTATCACCTTTTCAGTATCTGAAAATTTATTTTATTTTCTATTTTTCTAGATAAATGTAATTACTTTCAAGATTTAAATGTAGCCAATGCAAAAGTGCACAGGTATGACCAGATCCTTATTTTTTTCCTCTTTTTCCCCTCAAAAAAGTAATTTACCATAAAATTTCAAAATTGGAAAAAATACATACTTGGGCATTCTTGCATCTGTAACAACCATAGCCCTACTAAATTCCAGTTTTACATCCAAGGGCTGCAAGATACACTGAGATGAGTTTTTCAGCTTCCGAGCTTCTCGCCAGTTCTCATCTAGAAGAGCAGAGAAAACCTACTTTAAACATTGAAAGAGATTCCTTCTCAGTACACATCACAGAATTCAAGTATCTGATATTAATACATATTGCTAAAAATTCAGGTGCCACAATCTCTTTTACAGTTCTATCAACAGATGCATTTATACATAATCTGAACTTCAGACATACAAGAATAATTAATAATTTCTCCTATTCTCATCTTTGCAGCTACCACATCCATGGGGGAGACTTCTAAGGACCCAATTCTTAATATGCATGGTACTGGGAGTTTAGGCTCTGGATCCTCCCCTGGAGAATTAAATCTTTAAACTGAATTAAATCCAAAGGATTAAGAATTAGATGATTAAGAATTCTCTGATTATTATTGACTCCATGTTGTTAGTTCCCAAAATACTAAAGTTTCCTTTGATATCTTACTGAAGTAGTTTGATTCTCATCCTTTCTTTATCCTCAAAAAAAATGATCAAACCTACAACTACTTGTGGATTCTGCTTTAAATCCGGAGAAAAGCAAAGGCACTGAAGGAAAATACCATAAAAAAAGTAATTATAGTCTTACACTTACTATGCAACAAATCAAGTGAGATGTCTTCAACAAAAGGAATTTTATTATAAATTTGCTAACATTGGAATTGAAGTCCTAAATGTATGTTTTGGAAATTAATTTCATGTTCATAGTACTGAATTTAGAACACTTATGTCTGAAGAAGTACATTCCAAAAGATTCTTCACTGCTTCAGCTAAAAATATGAGGCACAACCTCATATTGTATTTAGTCATATAAAGAAAAATTACTTTCATGAATATTTACCATGTTTGCTGTACAGTAACTGCATGCTGCTGAGCTGGACATCAAAACTGTCGTAAGCTCTGGACATTATATCTTCAATAGAGGTTTGTCCTACTTTGATTTCTGATAAATCAGAACGACTTTTGCTTGTCATCTTAAAACAGATTAAAAAAAAAAAAAGCATAAATCAATTTCAGAAATATTCAAAGCACTAATTCTACAAATACTTGCTCCTACCACAACCAATGATTCACTCCTCACTATAGGTCACAGAGTTTTAAAACTATCACAGCACAGCAAATATCAAAAATTCCTCGACTGCACCCAAACAAAAACCAGAGTATTTACACCATTTCTTCCTCAGAGAAAGAAACAAAAAGGGAATTAAAATATATCCTATACTATGTATAGTATAATTTTCTTTAATAAGTGGCTTATACTCCAAAGTATAAAGTCTCAAATCCTTTGTAATCAGTAGAACAATCATTCAGAATTTGTATATATAAAATACTACTGCATTAAACAACTCAGACATGTGAAAGGTATTTATGAACCCTGCTGAATTCAGTTGCGACAGATAAGAGAGGAAAAAGACTATTTGGACTGCTCATCATTAACGTCTTTCCTTTAGTATCAGTCAATATTCCTTTGATTCAGCTTCGAGGCACCCATACTTTGGTATTTCACATTTGGACGTGCCCTCTCTGATGTCCATCTCTGATTAAATGTGTCTGTCCTCATCCTTATATGTCTAATAATTTTGGATTCATATTTGGTTTTGTCAAACCCAGGTAATATTCAAAAGAACTAAAAGAGGTTTAAAAACTAGTATCCAAGACACAGCAATTATTTTTCAGTACTGCTGGACTCTTAAGTCCATTGCAAGTTTTATGTTAAAAATGACTTGGAGATGCAAATTCAGAATAACTAAACTAATAACCCTATTTATCTACTGAGACACAGTTTTAATTTTACATGCCATTTGTCCTCCTGGGGCTTGATCTTTTCCAGTACACAACTGAGGGAAATAGACTATTTGTTTAGTGTTAAACATAAGTCATTCACCAAATGACCCACCTCTCACTTGAGCATATGTCACTCAAAGTGAATACAGAATTACTAATCATATCCTGAGAGGCAACTAAATTTTCTCTTATGGCATTTCTAATTTCTATTAAATCAGAGGAACCAATCTAGAAGTCACATTCACTACAAAAATTACTCATCCAGTTCAGGAAAAAGATTTCACACACACTGAAGTCTGATTTGAAATGTGTTCTTCTATGTAATGCTTCCAAGAGTAATCTTCTATGGGTGGAAAAGGAGGTGGGCTATTAGATCTATGATTAGATCCAGGAGGCTGTCTCAAGCATATAAATAACTACTAAGTGCGAACCCTACAAACTGCCTACAAATGACCAACATTCAGAAGAGCTGGTGAAATTATCTGTCATTGAAAAAACTTTTTTTTTTCTGATTTACAACCAGATCACATAATTTTTAGTGTCTACAGAGCAATTCACTAATTCTACTTTCTGAATCAATCCAACATTGATTGATGTTTTTAAACATGACCTTTTGCACAGACCTGCACTTGGACTGGAGCAGCCCGTTACCAAAGTATGGCACCACCACGACTGATGCACCTGATCAGAGCTCTGGTGGGAACATGCTGCCACCCAGGTGCCAGGCTGCAGGATGCACCCAACTGTTATGCCAACACCAGACAGCAGCAGTAAGCACACCTGTGGGAGGTATGCCCCAGCAGAGAATCCCTCTGTTTAGTGACACAGCTCAGGGAGGAGGGCAGCAGGTCAAGCTGATTGACAGCTGTCTGAATGAAAGCCAGTGAATGCCCAGGTGGCCAAAAGCAATAGTGTGGCCAGCAGAATAAGTGAAAAGATTGTCCCCCTGTACTTCACACTGGTGAGGCTGCAGCTTGAACACTATACTTTTATTTGGGGTTCCTCACAACAACAAAGACATTGGGGTGCTGGAATATGTCCAGAGAAGGGCAATAGAGCTGGAGAGGGATCTGGAGCACAAATCCTGTGAGGAGTAGCCATGGGAGCTGAATTTCTTTAGTCTGGAGAAAAGGAAGCAAAGTGAGGCCCTTACCTTAAAACTAACCAAAAGTCTGTAGCTCCTGTGTAGGTCAGGAGTTCGCCTCTTACCCCAAGAAACAAGCAACTGAACATGCAGAAACAGCCTCAAGTTGTAGCAGGGATGGTTTAGAATGGATATTAGGAAAAACTTCTTCATTGAAAGGGTTATCATGCACTGGAATGGCTGCCCAGGGACATGGTTGAGTCATTGAACCCAGAGAAATTTAGAAGCCATATAGACATGGCACTTAGGGACATAATTTGGAAGTGGACTTGGCAGTATTGAGTTAATGGCTGGACTCAAGGATCCTAAAGGTCTTTTCCGATCTAAGTGATTCAGTAGTTCTGTGATCAATATAGGCTGCTGACAATGGGATTGAGAGTTGCTCTATGGAGTAGGGCCTGGGAGTGCTGATGGATGAAAAGCTGGATGGTATCTGGCAATGTACACTCACAGCCCAGGAAGCCAACCATATCTGGGCTGCACCCAAAGCAGTGTGGCCAGCAGGGCAAGGGAGAGGATTCTGCCCTCTACTCTGCTCTTCACCTGGAGTACTGCAACCTGTGGGACCAGGTCCACAGAAGGGCCAGAACAGTGATCAGAGGGACAGAACACATCTCCTCTAAGAAAGAGGCAGAGAGAGTTGGTGCTGTTCAGCCTGAACAAGAGAAGGAGGCTCTGGGGAGACTTTTCAGCAGCCTTCCAGTATTTAAAGCGGGCCAAAAAGCAAGATGGTAACAGACTTTACCAGGACTTGTTCTGACAAGTCAAGGGGTAACACTTCAAGAGTAGATATAGACTAGGTATAAGGAATTTTCTTAAAATGAGAGTGGCAAGACACTGGCATGAGTTGCCCAGAGAAGAGGCAGATGCCCATCCCTGGGAGCATTCAACGTCAGGATGGACAGGTGGCTGAGGAACCTGATCTAGTTAAAGATGTCTCTGCTCACTGCAGGGAGGTTAAACTCAATGACCTTTAAAGGTCTCTTCCAAGCCAAGCCATTCTATAATTCAAACTGAAATCACATGTTCAGAAAGTAATTACATGGAAATTATGTAGAAAACAAACTCTCTTTAGCAAGATTTTAGGATTTGAAACAAATTTTTGCTAAAAATCAGACAGCAATTTAAACAGATAGTAAGTGGCAGAATCAATTTTACCCAGAACACAAGTAAATAAAAAGTAAATTGCCTGTACACATGTCAAATCATTTATCCTGAAGAACACAAGTTCACCAGTGAGTAAGAAGACTGCTAATAATATGGACAAAGTCTCTTCTATTTTATTTCAAAGTCTATTTCCTTTTTATAGTGATAAATTATAGTTTTACATACCTTATGCAATGGAAAAAGCAAAAAGATAAATCTCAAACATACCTCTAATCCAATCCAAATCATCTTAAAAATTGCCAGTATGTTTACTTTTCTCATGTTAAAGTAAATTCAGTGATTAAAGAGTAAGTAATAATAATATGAAAAATAAGAACACCATTTAATCATGTAACAAAGAAGTTCACTATTTTATATTGTAAGGCAATGTAAAAAAATACTAGACGTTTTCCATCTAACAGTCCAAAGTATCTACAGTAGTTTCATAACAGGGAAGAAGTATTTTTTAGCAATTCTTTTGCATTGAACGAATCCACTGAGAAGAGTTCAGTAACTTCTGCCTTGACTAGAAAGCACTTTAAAATAAATTCCTAATAAATAAACTGCAAGAGGTACTCTTACTTAATCACTAACATAAAACTCAAATTAAGAAACTGTAAATCAGGTAAAAAGCTGAATTATTATTGTCGGTAAATCAGTGCATTAGGTAAATACGTACTTTAAAACTACCAAGATCCAGAAGTAGTAAATTTGATGTATGATCATAGAATCCTTTTTGTGGAACAATGATGTATGAAGCCATGAGGTTTATTTTGAGGTCAAGAACTTTCTGGGTTTCAATAATATATAACAAACCTGAAAAAATAGTACAATTATTACATACAAACAAAAGTAATTCATATGGAACCTATAGGATTAAAATAAAGTGATAAAAAGAAAATCAGGTCTAATTTTAAACAAACACTGTATGCTAGATAACTAAGGTACATATAGTTATGTATGTATGTATCTTCATATTTCTTCTGAACCATTCATTATAGACACTCCTTAAAGAAGCATCAAGTAGATTAAATGATGATAGCAAATAGTGCTGACTGACAAGTATAGACAACACGACATATGCAAACTCAAAAATGTTTCACACTGAGCAGAGAAGAACTGGAATGTGAACTGCAACTTTAAAATTACTGAATTAACCCACTATGTTTCATAGATTCAGAAATTTAATTGCCCTAGAATTTCTTATTGGGAGTATCCAACTACACTGGTCAAACTGCTAATGTTTTTTGATACTGAGATACACAAGTTTACACTAACTCTGCTGACAAACATCTCCATCTTGAGATACCAACGATATGCAAATATATGATTTTACAAAAATTAAGTTTAAAAATTATGCAATTAGTTGGGAAAATCAGACATTCATAAGATCTGAGATCAAATTCTGCTTTTTTGCTCAGCTGAAGCATGAATGGTATGCTTCAAGTTACACTTGAAGGAACACTTGCTTCAAGTTAGCTCTGGAAACTGCCTTATGATACAGCCACAACTCATTAAATATTTACCATTTACAACAAGCTGACGATCACAGAAGTAGAGATAACGAATTATGAAAATGACAGCATGACAGTAAACACATCCACTGGTAAGAAAACAATTAAAACTGTTACATTATCAAAGGCTGCCCTGTCACAAGAGAGCTAGGATAGTCAGTAAAGAACCAGATGGCAACTACATTTCAGGAGTTGCAAGACAAAACAACTCACAATAATAAAAAGAGTAGGATTTTATCAGTTTGCACTGCCTACTTGAATTTCAATAATGTAGAAAGGTCAAGGAAATATTTTCTTGTTTCTTTTATTTGGGAAGAAAACGTAGCGGAATCGATAAATTGAGCTCTGGTAAATCAAGCTTTTTTCATGTCTTCTAATGCTGAAAATCATAACTACTCCAGTGTAGCAGGTTGCTTCGATTTTGCAGTTCACAGTTCCCCTATATTTTCCAGCTACCTTCTACTGCTTCGAAGAAAAGTGTTAAGAACTCATTCTTGAGGACTGCAGGTCTGAACACATTAATTACATTTATATGTTCCCATTTTTCTTATTCTACCACTGAGATTAGCATAGTCCCCTGCAAAGAATATTCTGCAGATCAAATCTTTTTTCCCTGGCAATTCTCTAAGATTCAGACAAGATTTTACAAGCAATGTACCGCATATTTTTAGACGTTCTCATCAAATATTTCATTTGACTGGAACAAGGTTTTAGGTTACTCTGGACAGCACAGCATTCTTGTGAGGGTACAAACAGTATTAGACATACCTCTACAGTAATGATATGCTCAAACTGTAATAAACACAGAGCATGACTTCATATTTCCACAAAATATTAATTATGATCAACACCACTATATTTG
>WBNO01003728.1:164711-183227 GCA_013400575.1 Peucedramus taeniatus | reverse complement strand
CTTGTCCCCCAGGCACTGCTGGCTCGTGGTTCTGTCAATCAGTTGCCATGGTTATTTACTTTTCTTCAAGCCTCAGGTTCTACAGCCCAGTAATTGCATGAGAAACTTGATTCTTGCTTTAATGTAAATTATGATAACAGGTGCAGATAAAGGTATGGAATTACTGATTCTAGCCGTCAAAATAAGAAAGGCTAAAAAACCCCAACAGAGGCAGATGCATGGACATGCAGCATGGAAGGATGGCAGCTGGCTGGGCCATGTCCTGGGTCGCATGTCCCCACACCAGGCCTTCTGATGAGGAGCAACCTCAGCATCAATTCATGTGACAAGGGTTCATGCCAGAGCCAGTCATACAAGGAGCAAAAGAAACACCATCCCTTCTGCCCAGGCCTTGCACCAAAGGTCAGGTGACCCAGTCACACAAAGAGAAAGGTCTCTTCCTCCTCCTCTCCCTTGGCTATGTCACCTCATCTGGCTCCAGCGCAGGCAGACTGGTAATGCTGGGGTTTGAGCTGGAGGGTAATGAGCACTAAGAGCAGGCAGCTGGAGGCAGAGAAGGGTGGCTTAATCACTGGGCTCTCCTTTGGCAAAGCAACATCACAAATGAAATTTTGCTGGTGATGTTTTAGAGCTTGTTGGTTTTAAGTAAGTGTCTACATGGGGAGAAAACCTTTCTTCAGTGATCAACCATTACCATATTTGGTGGACTTGTAACACTGTTAAACCCATCATGGCAGTGCTTAGAAAAAGTATGTTCTGTAATGTGAGACAATGCCTTTGCAGTTCTTACTTATCTCTAGTAAATTCAATATTAGCAATGAGATCTATAAAAAAACTTCATGCCTCTTTCTTTCACCAGCAGAATATTGATGGTGATCAATAATCAAGACAATATTATTACAGTGTCTAATAGTGGAGTGGTGAGGATAGGAGAGTCTTACCTGGGATGTGAAAAGGTTAACACAACTGGGAGGGGCTCTGAACCAAGAAGGATATCAGTTTTCTGACCTTGGTGTTATTTAGCCTCAAACTTGGAGCTTGGTGCAGGAGTTATCAAGGGAAATCTACAGGTCCTGTGAAATATATTGAGGTGGACAAGATGATCACAACAAAGGCAGGACTTGATGAAGTTATTGGAGCTTACTTTAGCTTTATGCTGATATAAATTCTTTAGTGCTGAGCTACTGGTCTTATTATAACAGATGCTATGATCCTGTAACTGTTTGCACCAGCGAGAGCCAGACAGCACCTTGTCCTCCACTGCCTTGGAGCTGTGATAGACCTGCCACAACAACATGAAGCAGAGGCAAATAGACTGCAAGCACAAATGGGACAGCCTGGAATATGTGTTTGCATGACATTGGCTAATTGCCTAAACTCCTGCTGCAGTCAGTGGCGACAAAAGATAATTCACCTGTTCCTCTGACCTATTACAGACACCCGCAACAGGATGAGGTGAACTTCAGTCACTAAAGAGAGATCTTTTCCTTTCAATGCCACAGAGTGACAGGGGAACAACTGATTTGGACCCCCAGCTCTGTTGATTGCAATTAATGTTTTTTTCTTGGTGTCCATCAGTAAAGGTGAGGGCAGAATTAAACCCTGTTTGAGGAAGGAAAGGGTATCTGAATTTGGTATTTTTTTTAAACCTGGAATTCACCTTGGCCATATTAAGTATGGTCCACTACTGCAGGAATCCACAGAGTTAGGAAACTTAGGAAGTACCAGGTATCAGAACAAAAAGTAAGAATATTAATACGGAAATTAATAATTCAGATTGTGTGAGTGGAAAATGATATAAATTGAACTCTGGAAAGTCAAGATTAACAGGATAAATTTGACATTACAACAGTGATCTCTGTGTTGAGTCAGTGACTGCTCTATATACTATGCCAAAGGCAACTCTGTATGGGGTACTTTTGAAATACTAACTGAAAGGCTTTATGGCAAATGGAAAAAGAATCCAACAAATGGTAATTAACCAAATTATATAATGGTCAAAACAAAGAAAAGATTAAACTCTCCCATTTAAAATTAAATCAAATGCCTTGTAATATGACACAGATAAATACTTAACAATTATGGGATGCAACATCAGTGCCCATAGGCAAATACAGAACAATATATTTCTAATGGGAGACACTTGAGATACTATTTATTTAAGTTGCATGAAGATTTATACTGTACTAATCTTGTTATGAACCATACATAGGAAACATTGGCTGCACATTATACGATAAAATTGGACCTTAAAAGATTATCACATTCATAAGGATCTTCTCCTAAATAAGGGTAGCATGACACTTTATATATTGCAACACTTGGCTCCAGAAAGCAATGCTGTTAGAAAACATTAATGCTATTAGACTGGTTTAACAAGCAATTTGTCTTCCAGGATTCCTTTTTCAGTTGAAAATCACTATTAACACTTGTCAGATCCATATAAACATGTTTACCTTTTGAATCATGTGACCTGGTTTTATTATGGCTTATGTGCATTCTGAATTTGTGTCTCTGAGGGTGGTAAATTGAGTGAAAAAATAAACCTTTTCTCCCATTTTATGATAATATCTACTTCCCATGCTGTTTTTTTCATCTGTCCATGCTCAGCTGCTTTACCACTACTCTAATTTTGTTTGGTGAGAAAGCAGTAACAGAGAAGGGAAGTCAGGTGCAAATTCCCCCATGAAGGCACTAAACCCCAGGTTTTTGTGTTCTCAGGTCTCTGGAGGTAGGGATGGCACTGTTGTATTGCTGCTGATGCCACTGTGACAGTTGTAGATCTGGCACTCTGGGGTTGTCCGAAGCCTCCAGGCACACTGGGCAAATTTATGATCAGCAGTGTGCAAAGTGGCAGCTTTGATTTTAAATCATAAGCCTGTTTAAAAGGACTGAGGAGATGTTCCTGTCTCTTTTATCAGCTGCCCATTGCCATTTGAAGGACAATTGCCCAGCTGGGCACTTCACCCACGGTAGCTCACTGCATCCAAGGAATAGTGGTATTTTTATAAAATTGTCAGACACGTGGATCTGTCTGTCTTCATCATGCCACATCACCACACTTCTGTGATTCTGCCATTGATTCTGATCAGGAAAAGAGGTGAAAAATCTCACAAAAAACAGTTTCTGATTTTTATTTGGAGTGAGGCTTTTCTTTTTTGTGTAGTACACATATATATCCAAAAAATACATTTTCTTAAGCAAACTGAAGAAAGTCTTGTCACTCATCAAGCATTCATGGCACTGACCTTTAGAGTTTTAAGTGATTTGAGTTCTCTTACAGAAACTAGGAAGTGACTTTTCAATCAGCTTATCTTTTTTCTTTGTAAAATAATGTGGCATTTGGCATCAAGCAAGGCATTTTAAATAGAGACAGCTGGTGGCAAGTGTTTTCAGGGAGAAAGCCTGAACTTGTGATTTTCCTCACTTTCCCTTATTACAGATTTGGTATCTTTAAACCATAACACTTTTTGATTTTTTTTCCCCCATCTTTTCCTCTATCTTGTGCTGGTTGGACTTGCTGGCTGGTGGTCACCTAGAAGGGTTTGTTGCTTAATAAACAATATAGAGGCCAGACTGTTCAGTTGGGATCTCTGGAGACAGAAGTATTTTAGAGATAGACAGGGAAAAAAAAAAAACAAAAACAAAAAAACCACAACTATGCTATTTCAGTTGCAAAGATATTTTGAGGTTTTCCAAGTTGTAAGAAGGTTTCAGAAGGGACTCTCTGTAGAAAGGTGTACCAGGAGGGACATCTAGAAGATGCTCTCTTCATCTCTGCTTTCTCTGCAGGTTTTGATGACAGACACATCTACCTGTGAAGCACAAGGATTCAGCCTTATGCATGTTTTTACCCACTCTGCTAGTGAGAGATTCAGAATCACAAAGTGAGAGAATCCAATCCCTTATCTTGGTTACAAAGACGTGTTGGTAGAGTTTTCATCAAATATAATAAATGAAATGGAGCATCCATCTCCCAAAATGAACACACATCATCTGAGCAAATAAACTGAGCATGGGAAATCTTTTACTGATGAACTTTATTTTCAAGACTGAATGATCAGGTTGGGGAGGGAATTGTGTAGGGTTTTTGTTGTGTTTGGTTTGGGTGTTTTTTTTTTTATTATTATTATTAATTATCATTATTTTTGAATGCATCATGTCATAAGCATCAGAAAATGGTTTAAGCAGCAGTACCCCTGAAGTCCAACCTTGGCATCAAGATACAGCAGATTTACTTGCTTAAATACTGTCACCTGAAGACACATGTTGACTGTCCAGAGAGGAACTGAAGGTAAAGTACAGCCTTGGTACAAAGTTCCTTTGACGTTGAAATTCGTTGCCTTTCACAGACTGTGACATGCCAGTTTTGGCCATTGAAGAGTGTGATGCAAGATGCCACAGTTTGCTGTGGCTTCCTCTTCATCTGGGCAGATAGCCAGTTCTCTCTTGTAGATGGAAGTAGGAAAAATGAGTTTTTATGTGTGAAGAGCTGCTGGTTTTAATTTTGGGAAGCATATTTTTAGTAGCAAAATGGTGGGCCTAGTAGATGTGTTTTTTCCTATTAGCTTTTTGTTCTTTATATAAATGAGCACTTGATTATGGATGGACAGGAGGGTAGATGAGAGGAAAAGAAGGGGCAGCTTGTTTTTGAGAAGTTTTAGAGATGCTACTGGACTTTTTTTTCCCAAAGGGTAGCTTTGGAAACTTATGTTCCCAAAGTTCTTTAGAACAGAATAGAATAGAATAGGATAGGATAGAATAGAATAGAATAGGATAGGATAGAATAGAATAGAATAGGATAGGATAGAATAGAATAGAATAATTTCAGTTGGAAGGGACCTGCAGTTGCCTGGAATCTGCTTATGACCAAAGGTAGGAGATGAACCCACCGGCCATGTAAGCTGGACCCACAGAGGACCAACACATCTGGAAGGGTTTGACCTTTGCATCCTTCACCCAGATGAAATCTCTTTACAAAAGCAAGCAGCCCAAACAGGCATTGTGTAGAGCTGCATCAGAAGGTGTAAATCACTGTCTCTCTGTACTGGGTGCACTGAAAAGCAGCATTTATCTCTCATAGGTGTGCGAGGCAGATGATGGAGCTCGGAGCAGTCCTGCACATGGAGGATGGTGCTGTTGGCAGTGGCCAGAGGGTGGTAGCACTGCACAGCTCCTACTACTCTATCCTCCTCAAACTATGGTAAAAAATAGCTGCATTTCTTCATTTATTGTGAGGAAAAGAAGAAAGAAGAGGTGAGAAGAGGTGGGAATTTTTAAATGAAGAGAAACTTTTACAATAACACGTCATTTTCCTAAGCCCTAAAAACATGATGCTAGGTCAGACTAGTGCTGGTGGCAATTTTCTGAGCTTCTACTTTTTCAGAGAATGCTCCTTTTGATATGACAGCCACAGGCTGTCAGGCTTATAGTTCCTCTGCCATGGCACACAACTACCATAAACAATGACCCCACCACGATGGTGATCATATGCAGCTTCCAGGCAATTGCAGGTCCTTTCCAACTGAGATATTTTATTCCATTTTATTCTCTTCTATCTCTAAGGACTTTGGGAATGTAACAATATTTGGTGTCGTGGAAGTCTTCTGGTATACACTTCTCTCCATTTTTGTAATTGTAGGTTATCTTAATTTTTCTGAAAGCTGGAAAACTGAGAAAATTAATTGTTGAAGGACACAAATCACACTAATGCTAACATCAGAACTAATGTGTGCACATGTACTTGTGCATATAGTGGTGTGTCTAACTGTTAGTATCACTTGGCTTGTAATTTAAAACATAGAGGATCCAAAGCTCACAGCTTCCAAATATCATTTTATGTGACACTATATATTTTAGAGCTATAAAAATAAACTTGGGCTGCTGACATCAGTCATCTCTTCTTTTTCCTCTCCTGTGCCAGTGAGAACTGTGTGCTCCTGTCTGTTTACTCCCATTTCCAGTTGCATTTACTGTAATAATTTAAACCATAATGATGTGTTGGCCTTGCTGCATGACCATAGGCAGGTGGCTTCATTGCTCTAAGCCTCAGTTCTCTCACAGGTGAAACAAAGGTAATGATCCTCTGTGGAGTACTCTGAGATCTCCAGCTGCTGTGGAAGAGACAATAGTGTGATTTTAATTGCCCAGGCACTGTAAGACCCCATGTTTGGTGTCATTTTTTGTCTGTCTCCTGACACTTTCAAACACTACCATGCACAGTCTCACTGTGTTCTTTTTTCTCCTTGCCCACTGCTGCTCTTTCTCCTCCTGCTGCTACCTCTCCTCTGTCCCATAGGCCTCTCTCGAGAAAATCTACTTTGTCTATTGACCCATTTTCCTCCTGTTGTTGGGTTCTGATTTGTCACTGCCTTTCCCTTCATAACCATTTGTATCAACAGTTCCTTCACCACCATCCCCTTTCCTACTCCCCTCCTCCGAAATTCTCCTTCAGCTCTGACACTTTCTCTAGAAACAGCCTCAGGCTATTTCTAACCTTCCTTCTCTCATCAAAATCATTGAAAAATCAGCTCACTTTCTTCTCTTGGCAGGGAGGCTGCAGTGGTTCATGGGCCATGCTGAGAACCAGGAGCTCCTGGTTGGTGATGGTGGCGGTGCCACTGAGTCACCACCCAGCCTTTGACACAGCACTCATCCTCTCTCCTCTCCTAGCTTTAAAATAGGAGCAGTACTTGTGTGCTTACCTCACGTGGATGTTGTAAAAAACTTAATTACCACTTGTAAGATGGTATCTAAGAGTGAAACGTGTCTTTATCTCTTGCTGTGGTAGCTGTGACCACTGCAATCTGCACTTAGCTCAGGCCCTGGCATATGGGAGTATCTTCCATAGGCAGCTAAAGCCTTCCTTTCTCCTGGTCACAAAGGTTCCTGTGCCATAATCCTCTGACACAGAGGAGTCTCCCTGGCTGTGAGGATAACAGGCAAGGAGACTGAATTTCCCTCCAGTCAAGGTCCAGCCTATCCAGCCACTATCTGATCACTCTCTCCCTCTCTCTGCCCCCCTGAAATTGCTGTCAAGGCCTCTTCTGAACAAAAATCCTGGTCCTCATCACAACTGCCTTTTCCAGCCTCACCGGTTGCTTTGCTCTTCCCTTCCTCTGCAGCAGACAGGACTGGAGTTCAAGCTGCTCCTCCTTCCTGGGTGCCCTCTCAGCCTGCCTTGATGTGTACAACCCAAGACAGAGCCTTTGCCTTCCTGGGCAGCAGTTGCAGGGACAGCTCTGGAGTGAAGGGGCAGTGAACCACATGCTGAGCAGGCAGCAGTGGTTATCCCACCACTGTCTAAGTAACAACTCAGGTCAGGCCTTGGCATGCAGGTCCATCCACCTCAGCGCCTCTTCCCAAGCTAATATTGGGGTCAGCTCAAATTTCGGGTCTTAATTATGCCACTCCTTACACACACCAAAGAAAACTATCAGCAACCTGGGCTGATTACTGCCTGTTTCCTGGGAGAGGGCAATCTGTTTGCTATGATGGCAGTGGCAGAATGTGCAGTGCCTGCAGAAGCTGCAGCCAACCCTTCTGGGTGCAGACGCCCCTTTGGGAACGGGAGACAACAACAGAAATAAAGGCCACTTCAGGTTAGGACAGTCCAAACCCAATAGGAACAGAAAAGTTGTTTATCGTTTGTATTCATCACCAAAATATTTTTCTTTGGAGTGTATTTGTCTGTATTTGAGCTCAAGGTATAAAAGGACGTGAGGATGGAGTAAGACCTGTAAGTGGAAACTGCTGCTCAGCCAGGGAGAGGCTACTAACTCTCCATAATGCATGCACTCTAAACTACATCCATAAATGTCAGGCATGATTTAATAGGCTATAAAATCCTACATAATGATACCACTGGAACTATTGAAAATAAAAGCAGATAAATCACAATCCTGTGCAACAAGCTGTACTTGCGTTGCTATTTTTTTCATCTGCCAGGGTTTCATTGTACCATTTGCTGAGCATACACAACTCTCAGCCTTAAGTTTCCATTTCCTTCTCTATTTCCAAGCTTGAGTTTTCACAGCAGCCCACTGGCTTTGCAGCTGTGTGGTCATACTGCTGTAAGCCCTGGCCCCAGAGTCTGCAGAACTGCTCAGAAAGGTGCTGAGCTTCCACAGGCTCAATTTTTCCCCTCAATACCAGGGGACACAATACCATTATGAGCAGATTGATTGCTGTTGCTCATATAATATTATTCCTCACATTAGGTTTTGAGCATTAAATCTACTAGACAATTTTTAACCGACAGGAAAACCATTTGTGTCACTCTTCTACTGCCAGCAAGATACAGAGTTACAAAGACATAGATGACAGAGTGCACACCACAACTTGGAGTGGGCATGACAGCTGTAATCCTGTCACCCTGTGGAGAAAATCATGCTGAAAAAGGAGGGAGAAAGAGTGGTGAGACTGGGAAAATATTACTAATAGAGAGGATTGGGTTTTTAGAAAAGTTTGCTTAACCTCTGCAGCTGAGAACTGACTGAACTGGAGAAGTAAAAATCAACCATAGTACCAGCAAAATGTAAATCAATTTGGACTTACCTGGCACTGAGTTTGAACTCTGTCCCTTTAGTTTCTATTTTTTTCTTTATTTTTGTTGAAAATCTTTTACAGTAACAGAATATAGCTTGATGATTTTTCTACTTTTACCTTGAGTTACATCATATAACTTAATGCTTCTTAATTTTCCTGGTCCACATCATTTAATTACATATAAAACCAAAAGGCAGGTGGAAAGACAAAAAGGAATAGAGAAAAATAACAGAGAAGAAAGAAGAAGGAATGAAAGAGAAGAAATTTTTCACCATTCAGAATTTGTGAGGGAAGTTTGAAAATGTACTTTACAAGACAAAATCTGGAGGCAGGTAACAAAATACCCACACATACAATTTAAGGAATTTTCCAAAGTAATTTTTCCCCTCAAAATCTTGTGATTTTGAGGTGAGATGCAAGTGACTCATTATTTTGAATTCAAGAGGTTGTAAATACTGACACTTCACTGTTCTGGACTGCGAAAAAACCAAATACAAAAGTAATTGCTTGTGCCTGAAACTGGGAGCTGGGCACCTAGGGCTTTGCAGAACTGTCCTCCAAAAATCCAATTTTTGGTAACCTTTTCAGCTTTCCCTTACTTACCAGTGCTTTGCAGAAATGATGAGCCTATGTCCACAGCAATTTCTCTGTGGCATCAAGGATCTTGGTCCCTGCTCTGGCTCTGCCCATGCCTGACCCTGGCCAGCACAGCCCTGCCACTTTCACTGCACGTCTTTCAGTGATGCCAGGAAGTTCCTCACATATCTGCAGAGATTTAAATTCCATTTAAACAACCAGCCCTGTTAAAGTAGGTTGAGTGGGGAGATTTTGCCCGGTGCAGCCTCTTACCCCAGCTTCTCAATAACTCCCTCCTGCTGACCTTCCCCTCCCTGTTCAACACAGGCTCAGGGGCTGCTCTCCCTCCTGCCAAGAGCCTCTGATCTAGCCTGCACAGCCTTGTGCATCTCCAGCCAAAGACAGAGATACCCTGCTTTTACTCTTTGGTCCTTGCATGCCTCGTGGCCCTTCCACACATTTTGCTGGGGCAAGATTCTCTAGTGGCAGGGCAAGGAGCAGCACCTGGCCAAGCCTCTTGACTCTTTGGAAGTGAGGAAGAGACACTGCCAGCATGAGCTGAGGGGACAAGCTGCATCTGTGCCCTTGAGGGACCAAAAGATTCCAGTTTAAGGTATCCCTGTCAGTCTCCTTCTGAGGGAGATCATAGCCAGGAGAACTGAGCTGGCTTTAAACACAGGGACACACATGCACAAATATACAGATGATGTATTTCTGTGCCTTTTCACAGTACTAAAGGCAGCTGCTGGCACAGTCAAAGGAGGGTGTGCCATGACCTGCACAGCACAGCAGTGTGGTATGGGGTACTTCTACATCTTTTACACTCTTAGTCCTGGAAGTTTTGCTTTGTGGCACCACACTGCAACCAAAACACTAGGAGAGGTGGAAAAGGACTTGCCTGTAACTGCCTCGTGGTGCCACGGGACTGTTCCACAGCAGCATAAAAGGGGCCTGTGGTCCCAAGCAGTTTGGACTAACCTGATAGTCAGGTTTAGCTTTTCCAGGTTGGTGTAGCTGGAGTCAATGCTCTCAGGAGCTCTGTCAGGGCTACTCACTGCTTTATTTTTATGTGCTACAACTTGAGCATATGTTCCAGGAGTAGCATTGTCAGCATGTGTCTACGCAGTAACTTGTGCAATAGAGTCCACTTCTCAAACACAACTATCAACTTGTCTCTCAGAAAATGCTGCACTGCTTTGAATAACAGTACAATTCTCAATTTCCCTTTCCCTTTCTCGAGCACAAGAGTCACACTTGGAGCAATAGAAAACTTTTTCTCCTATTTACAGAAGCAATACACTAGATGATTCAAAATAATACAATATATGACAATGTGTGAGGATGACATGGCTTAGACCATCAAGAATGATGTTCAGCATTATTTTCTTTAACATATATTTTCTGCTGGATGAATAGGTGTCATACCAGGATTTTTGCATTTCTAGTTTGGCTGTTGTGAGTTTCTGAAATGGGAAAGTTATGTGGTTGCTTAAGAAAACTATTCAAGCATTTTTATATCAAAATTCCTGCAGCTTTGGGGAACTCACAAATATTGCTATTTTCACTTGAAACCAAATCAAATCAGAACAAAACAAACTTCTTACCAAAATCATTATATTGGCACAAATCCTATTCATAGAGCCAGACTATGTAATCTCAATTAAGACTAGAATCTTAGATGAACCAATTTGCAAGAATGCAAATAAAATGGATATAGCACTTCACACTCTAACAGTGCAGACTGGACTTCATAACTATTCCTAAAAAGTCAAGGATTTGGGATTTCTACCACAAGAAACCTGTCTGAATCTTGGAAAAAGGACTTGCCTGATAACATGAAGTGAAAGATAGTCTTACTGCTAATGATGAGAAGCAGCATGACTGATGCACATTAGGGCCATAAAACACAATTTGAATTCAGAAACTGATTTGGTAAGAGGGAAAGGAATCACAGTGCTAAATGTGCAATGGGAATCACTTCCACAGCACCTCTGTGTACCAGCCCTCATGGATTTCCCTTTAGCCCTCATGACTAAAAAAATCAGTTGCATTCTAACATGAACATGTCCTTGCATGTTCTGTGAATTTACTGTCTCCTTCTGTGCTTTTTTGTTAGGAGCTTGATTCTGTCCCTCAGTTTGGAAGAGTCACTTCTGCTGAGGCCCAGTAATGTCAGCAGACCCATCAAGTCACATTTGGATCTGTCAAGCACTGGAAGACAGAAGTAAAACTAGCAATACAAGTGAGGCAAACAAGTGAGCACTAAATGAGTCAGTTAAGTTGTGCTGAGGAAAGATAAAGGGAAGGAAAAGATAACAGAGGAGAAACAGTAGAATGAGTTAATGATAACTGGGAAGTAATGACTGGTTTGAAAAAAAAAAGAGGAAAGAAAAAATACTACTATGAACAAAGTCTCCTTAATAAAAGTCAATGATTATTGCAAACATCAGAGGCATTGCTGTACACTGCTGAAACCAGAAAAACAGTATACACAAAAGGAGGAATGAAAACCTTGGCTTTCACCTGGATGTAGGTAGTCAAGCGTCTTAACTCCTTTGGGAAAAAGGCTTCAACATCCTTCTGGGACATTTGAAAAAGCCCCTGGCCTAGCTGCTGAGCAAGTGCAAGTAGGAAGACACTGGGAGTCCTATGGCTGTGAAAGAGGCCCAGGTGGCAGAGAATCAGTGGAAGCTGCTGGGCAGATGCACTGCTGTGGACAGAAAATTGTAAGTCCCAATAGGACCTGAAAGGGTGGTTTGACTCCTTTACTTCAGGGTTTGCTCTGTTTTCAGGGACAATCTTTAGGCCAGAAAATACAATACCAATACAATGTAGAGCCAGATTTTTCAGACCACTATGAGAAAAAAATACTTCAGTCTGTTGATTTTTTCCTCCTGCTGCTGTCCTCCAACACACCACCCACCTTCTCTTTCTGGGAGAGCCCTAAGCAAGGTAGGAGTTTGGCCTCACTTCATAGGCCATGGTCCCTTTTGCCTGTATTAGTGTTGCTGATATCCATCCAAACAAAAAGTTAGGGGAATTCTGGCTGGAATGTTGATGACAGGTGGCTCTGCCAGATCATAAATCCTAACTAATGGGTACTCCCTGGAGATAAGCTAAGCAGTAGCCCCTAGGTGAGAGGGAAAGAAACTCACTGGGAGCCTGTTCAAGGTTAAATACCAGTTAATGTACTTCCCTTCTGCTCTGTGCAATCTCCACGTGGCACAGATCTAAAGGGGAGCTGACAGCTGGAGCAGCTCCTTACTTTTCCAGAACTGTCATGCAACTATGGACTACCCTGCACACCAGGAGATTTGGTAGCATTTTTCTTCTCCTGCCCAGAGCAGCAGGCAGGACCTTAAAGTCTGAGGTTTCAAGAGACGCAACTAATGAGAGGGACTGCAGGAAATCAGGGCAGAGAAACAAGGGCAGAACCAAGCAGAAAAACTAACACATGACACAGGGTTTGGCTCTCCTTGTTCAAAGGGTTCAAAGGTGTTCTCCAGTTGTGGTGTGTAGCACCTAGCTCGCATGGTTGAGGCATACCTGCTTCTGTTGGCAAGGGCACACCACAGGGTGGGGTGGGGTGTGTTTTGTCCAGCCACATTTCCTTCCAAGCTTTCTTACAGCAGCTTCAGTGGGATTGACTTGTGGCTGAAGAGGTGCTGCAATCATGCCTGTGGCCTTCTCTACACGTTCACCATTTCTTTCTTTACATTTTCTAGTTTCCATCCATTGAACTCACATGTAGTAGAGTATTGGAAAAAACAAACAGAATGAGCTGAAAGAGAACAGCTCTTGTAGCAGTGGGGAACAACGCGATACCGACCCCCTTATGTATCTGAAGGAGATCTCTTTATTGTAAAAAATCAGCCCGTTTTTATACCTTTAATTTCAACCTGACATAACTGAAACCAAACCCAGACTTAACAGAACAGAAAGAAGGCAGCCATTGGCTGGCTCGGCTGCCATGCTGCTGTCCACACATCCTCCCATCCAATCAGCTCCCTGCTCATACCCTGTCCACGCATTCCTTCAGCCAATCAGCTTCCTGCTCCTACACTGTCCATGCGTTGCTTCAGCCAATCACAATCTCACTTCCATCTGACTCTCTCCTCAGCCAATTTCCAGCCATCCAGTCTGCAGCTGTGCCTTTCCCATGGGGCCTTCTCGAGAGCATATAATAATTATAATCCTATATCCTACATTTCCCCCCCATTTTTTTTATTAAGGAATGAAAACCTACAAGGAAAAACATAACTCCTAAGACATTAATAACAGGGACAACAGTAATAACTAAAACAACTCTTCAAAAATTGTAACATATGCTTATAACATCTCCGGGGTGAGCAGTAACATTTCATCTATCCTTGGCTAAATAATCAATGATATTATAACTTGTAAATAACTGTACCTATGTAGATATATATACAAATCCTTTGAAAGTACCGTAACAGCAAAAGGTTGGAATTTGCTAGACAAGGCAGAGGCACAAGGTTCCAGTGGTGAGCAGCAACAACGCTGGGCTTTGGTGTAAGGGCCATGTGGCCACAGCACAGCCCCATCAGCTTATCCCCGCTGCTTGGCCCGGGCCGCCCAGCGACAGCTGCGGTACAGCAGCCAGGGGAGCAACCCACTTGCTGCTGGCGGCCACGAGCCTCAAAGGAGCGCGGCCCGCACCGCTTGGCCGCTTCCACTACTGGTGGCCTTGCACTCTGACTGCTGCTTCTGGGTGGATGTACGAGTCCAGTGACAGCCACCAGGCCGACTGTGCTGTTGTCACAGGGCCACCCTTTGTGTGTGACATTGCTGTACTTGACAGGCTGGCAGTTCTTGACATGCCTGTGGCTTTGCTGAGGGACGTGCTGCCATGGGGGTAGGGCTGCAGAGGCTTGCTGGGGAGGGGGTGCTCCTGGTGCCATGGGCCACCTGCAGTGAGCCAAGCACAGTCAACACAGCTGCCAGGACCATCCCAACCCTCACTTGTCCTGATCCCCATCCCAGGGTCAGGCCCGCCCCTACCCCCACCCGCGTGTTCGGAACTTGGAAGTGTGTGGTTAAACTCACTGCCAGAGAGTTACAATTATAAGCAGTTGCTCCCACATTTTGGCATGCTAGATCTAACCATGTCTGCTATGTCACAAGTATGTGGGTTGCAAACAGCGAGCAGTACCTTTCTACAGTCTTCATTTGCATTTGTAAAAGCAAGCTTCTGCAACAGGATAACTCTGGCCTCCCCACTGTCGACTTGTCAGGATAGGGCAGCTTGCAATTTGTCCAGGAACTGCATGAACAACTCCACTGGACCCTGTAAAATCTTAGCAAAAGACAGGTTAAAATCAATACCCATCCCCGGGAGATGCCACAGGGCCTGCAGGACTGGGCGAGTGATGGTGTCATATATGTCGCACAGGTAGCCTGCTTGTGCTTTAGGAACTGCAAAGGCACCCTCTCTGGTCAGCTGTGCAATGGCAGTGGGTGGATTTCTTTCCTGCAGCGCTTCCACCTGGGCTGTACACAGCTCTTGGTAATCAGTTAGCCAGACTGCAAACTGCGTTGATGTTAGATTAATTTTCATTATACTTTTCCAGTCATGGGATGTAAGGATGTACACAGTAGTGTTGGATTCTAGGTAGCTTAGGGCATGATGGGAGGATAAGCTGCTTTCTTTTATTATTGCCCTCAGTTCTTTAATTACTTTATAATCTAGTTCTCAGTACACTGGCCGTTGGTTTGGCGCATATATTACTGGGCAGGTCATAACAACCACCAAGTCGCCTTCCTTCATGGTGGCCTCCCAGCATGTTTGCCAACACTGGACTACCATGTCGCCATCTTGGGCAGGAAGTGAGTCTGCCACCTGCTTGCAATATGGGAATTCCGTGCCAAGGGGGCTCACTGCACAGGGATTTTTATTGGGGTAAGGCAGTCCCGCAGGGCCTGGGTTGACCTCAGGGTAAGGCAATTCTGTGGAGTTTGGATTAAACTCGGGGTTGTATATGGGTTCTGGTGGCGCTGAGGGTTCGGGGGAATTAACTTCCAAAGCCACATAATGGCCAACATTTGAGTGACCTCCTTTAATGGCTGCCATGGTTGTCCCCCATGTAGCAAGGTATCTGCAAGCTTTGGCATCACCATCCCTGGTGATATCGAAGAGTTTCTGGCCTATTGCTTGCCAGGTTTCTAATTGAAGGGGCCCATTAAAGGGAAAACCTTTAACTTGATTCAACATCCAGTCCAGCAGGGTGCTTAGTTTCACATCAGCCATATTAACAGATTGCTGATGTAGGAGCTGCCTGACCTGGCCCAAGCTCCTGCTTTGTTTCCAGGATATTCCACCTCCCATACTTTCTCCCACTGGTCTACTCACCTTCCCAGTGAGGTGCGTGCACTTCCCAAGTTCCTTCCCAAACTCTTGAGTTCCTCCCCGAAGTCTTTTTGGATCCTTTTCCCAGATGCACTTCCTGGATCCTCCCCCGGATTTTTTTCCTGGACTCATCCTGGCCGGTTCTTTGACCTAGTGAGAGCTGCTACCAGAGTGAACCGCACAGGCCACCTTTATAGGTCCCTGATCGGGCCAGCCATTTATAGCAGACCCTGTTCGGGCACCATTTGTAGCAGTGGGGGCCCAAACAGGGACTGCGCCTAAAGCGACATGGGCCCCCTTATGTATATGAAGGAGATCTCTTTATTGTAAAAATCAGACCCTTTTTATACCTTTAATTTCAACCTGACATAACTGAAACCAAACCCAGACTTAACAGAACAGAAAGAAGGCAGCCATTGGCTGGCTCGGCTGCCATGCTGCTGTCCACACATCCTCCCATCCAATCAGCTCCCTGCTCATACCCTGTCCATGCGTTCCTTCAGCCAATCAGCTTCCTGCTCATACACTGTCCATGCGTTCCTTCAGCCAATCAACAATCTCACTTCCAAGTGACTCTCTCTTCACTCATAATGGCCTCTCAACCCTCAACCAACTCCCAACCATCCAGTCTGCAGCTGTGCCTTTCCCATGGGGCCCTCTCATGAGCATAAGCCTTAGCAACTTTAATAATTATAACCCCATACCCTACAAGCTCTAAATCAGGTTGTGGTCTTGGACAGATACTTGCAACCATCCATACTGGTTGAGAGGTTTGAGGGGATAGATCAAGGCCTGTATTTGTAAGGGCCATTAATCAAAGTGCGAGGAAAAGCAGCTATCAGTGATCCCAGAAGGAAGAGATGTTGAAACTTCAGGCAGAAAAATGAAACTTGCGACACACATCTTCACCAGAACATCTATGGAGAAAAACAGATTGCAATGGCACTGCAAGAGGGAACACATCTGATTCAGAGCCATGTCAGGTGACAGATTCTGTACAAGCCTTTGAGGCAGCTTGGAGACAAAGGAAACAGTGATGGGGCACCATGTCAGCATCCATGGGCTGAGAAAATGATGACCAATTGAATGGGTATCAGAACAGACCAACAAATTAAGAGATAAAGCAGCTGCAGGGACTGATTAATGAAAGGAGATGAAAAGAAAGGATGGTAATAACTAGGAAAATAAGTGATAGCTGTGTGTAAAACACAAACAGCTGTTGAGAAGAAAAACTAGGAGAGTACACAATGTGAGTGTAACCAGAAGTAATTGGGTGAAACTGGACAAATGAAAATATAGACCAAATATCTTCTCGACCACAGACTTTCCGGACTGTGAAACAGACTCGAAAAGAAAGAGGTGCAAGCCCCATTTCCTGAGGCCTTTAAAAGAAAAATCATACGAGTGCTGTAAATCCTCTATCATCAGGGGAGCAGAGTAGATTACCTAAGAAATCTTTTCCACTTCAAATTTCTATATTTTATATGAAGAATCTCAATAAGCTCCAACTTGCCATGAGACAGAGAATAACCACCCAGCTCTTGGGGAAAGCCAGTGGTAATCTCATGTAGGTAAAAAGGCAAAATGTCGTGGTGATGAAACAGAGAGGGTAGGAGGGGAGAGAGAGGCAATGCCCCGTATTTGGCATTTGATTTTGGACCCATCACTCTAAAAATGACATTGAGGTGTTGCGGCATGTCCAGAGAAGGGCAACAAGGCTTGTGAAGGGTCTAGAAAACACGTCTTATGGGGAATGCCTGAGGGAGCTGGGGTTGTTTAGTCTTGAGGAGGCTCTTGGGGAGACCTCATTGTTCTCTAGAACTCCCTGACAGGAGGGTGGAAGGAGGGGACCAATCTCTTCTGCCATGCCCTCAGTGGGAAAACGAGAGGAAATGGCCTTAAGATGAGGCACAGGATTTTAAAATCAGATATGAGAAAAAAAAAAATCTGTATGGGGGTGTCAGGCATTGGAAGGGGCTGCCCAGGGAGGCAGTGGAGTCACCATCCCTGTATGTGCTTAAAAGGCATCTGGATCTGACACCAAGTGATACAGTTTAGTGATTTAGGGGATACAGTAGTGCTGGGTTGACAGTTGGACTGGATGATCTCAAAAGACTCTTCCAACGTTGATGATTCCGTGACTCCGAAGAACAACTCTACTTCAGCGGTTCAGCTGTGCTGAGGGAAGACAGTAAATAGGAATCCTTCATTATTGAGTTGGTCCTATATTTAAAAAGGGTCATTGGTTGCTAGGCTGGGAGGGGATAGTACCTTCCCTCCCTCTCCTTCACTTAGTTTAAGGCCAAAATGAAGCTGTAAGAGGCTGCAAAGAGTGGGTTCTGGTTTGCAAAATGAACCAAGGGGTGCCTACAGCAGTCTGGCTATTGGTCATGCAGGTGAACCAGCTCTGCATTCGATGCCAGCACACCATGCTTAAGGCAGGCACCATGAAATGTGAGCTAAGCCTTGCTCTGAAAGCACCGCGGTTGGATTCCCTCTCGTTTGCCATTTTTAGTGGCACCAAATCACTTACAGGAGCCTACCCTATGCCAGTGCGCAGCATCCTTCCAGCAGACTCCAGAGGCAGCTCTGCCTTGCAGTCCTACAGGTACAAAGCAGTGCCCTGCTCCCAGGCAACTTCAGGCCTTGCAATAAACTGGGTGCATCTAAAAACCAGTCAGTACACCAAAAACTGCCTGCAAAATTAGAGAGATTTGGACGAAGAGATGGCCGAGGTATTTTTCACTCCCATCACGAAGGCTGGAGCTGTACTGTCCAGGAGCCAGACAGAAACCGACGTTGACACCGTCGCGGATGGAAATCATACACAAGGCAGGGGTTTGTATCCAGCCGCTGCGGGCGATACAAACACATCCCTGAAACCCTGCGCTGGAGCGCCCGCGCTGGGCTCCGAACGCACGGCCAGGCCGGCCTCTGAACACGTGGACCCGGCCAGGCGGGCAGCGCCTCCGCGGACGCCCCCTGCCCGCAAGGGCCGCGCTGCGCTCCCCAGCCTGGGCTTCCCG
>WBNO01003728.1:15276-163895 GCA_013400575.1 Peucedramus taeniatus | reverse complement strand
CGCGGGCGGGGACGCGGTGCCGCGGGCTGTCAGCGCCCTGCGCTGCCCGGGGACACGGCGGCGGGCCCGGCTCTGCTGGCGTGGCTCTCCACGGCACGGAGCTTTAAAGGGGACCTCGGAGCCCGGCCCGGCCTCCCGCGGGGTTGGCTGCCCGCCGTCCCCGCCAGCAACTTCGTAGAAAGTTTCCTGCCGTCGGGGAGATGCAGCCACTCCTTCTTCCACCAACAGTGGGTTGTGGGTTTGTCTTTATTTTTCGTTCTGTCTTTTTTTTGGTCTTAAATTTTAATTTTTTTCCCCCTTATCCGTATTACTACTGTTTATTTTAGTGGTTGCAATTCCTGGCATCGCTTGCCGGTGGCAGGTAGGGGAGCCAGGGCTGCCAGCCCGGCCCCGCTCCACCAGAGGCTGGGGGATATGTTTCCCCGTGCCTTGGCCTGCTGAAGAAGAGCTTACCCCGGGAAGTTTATCGTTTTAAGTAGAGGCAGCATGAAGCTGAGACAATGGAAACAAAATTGAGTTTCCTTTTTTGTCCAGACCCTTCCTTATCTAGCAGCCCACTGCTTTCCTCTCACCTTCCCTCACTCCCCAGTTTTGCATTTTATTTAGGAATCGCTTTGTCTTGTTGCAAGCCAGGAATCTCCCTTCTGCTCCTGCCTAACTGTGCTCGAGTAAGAAAGAGATCTTTAGTGGTTGTCTCTCCCTGCCCGGAAGAAAGAGGTGAATTCCAGACTCTCTCTAAGGGGAACAGCCTGGAATAAACACTTATTCAGCATGATGCTCTTTTGTTTGCTTGTCCCATGTGTGTATGAGGGAGTCTTGCGTTCTGTATGATGGGAACACAATTTGAAAACTTCTCGGTGTATTTTCTCTTGCTGAGTTAAATGCAATCAGGCCTGTGTCCCGTGAAGTCTTGTGGCTTAGAGTCTAGTTTGACTTCTCTTAACAGACAGGCAAACTGGATAACGGGGTACTGTATGCATGTTACTGTATGGTGAAATGCTAATGCAGGCAAAATGTGCACTATTAACTCATTGGGTCCCTAATGATACATAAAATGAGATATAGCTGCTGTTTTTTTCTGGTAAACCCCGTGGAAAGGTAGGATGTGTTCTCTGGACCGAAGAACACAAATGTCACGAAAAAGTGGTGTCATATGAGTTGTATTTCCTTGTTTTCGATGTGTCATTTTGAAAATAGGAGGCTTACTTCTGCTCTTACTGAAATCAACAACCATCCTGTTGATTTCAGGAACTGTAAAACTGGTCCTTACCCAGCGTCACTAAGGTATGTTTTAGAATCATACTGTAAGTAATCAGCTTCCTAGCTCAAGAGGTACAAACTTCTCCTTCAGTCTCTAAATTAATCAATGCCACATTTTCATTACATTTCAACAGTTACAGGAAAACTGATTTTTTTTTTTTTTCTTAAAGAAGTGACCGATTCTAAGCGTCATGATCTGAACTTATTTTTAATATACAGTTTGTCTATGTGTAGAAACTGCTGTTACTGGCTTCTCTATTACTGGCTATTTTAGTAGTTAAAAATTTTAAAATTAAAATTTTTCAGACAGAAGTGTGAACTTCAAATGAAACAGTTTCTTCACCAGTCTAAGTGTTCTGAGTAGCTTTCCCTTCAGCTTTATTAACTACCATTGCTTTTTGGACACTTTTTTTAAACAGGTGATAAAAGTGATTGTGTTCAGCAGCTGGATTTAAGAGGAACTGTTTAAATGGTAGTTGATTATGTAAGTGCAACTGATAGTTTCTTCAATATTCCAGTCTGGCTCATGGCGTGGAATGTGATACTGAGGCAGGGGAAAAAGCTACACTGAGTACCCCAACTTTGCTGCCTTGTTCTGAAAAGTAGGCAAGTATTGTGCTACATGGGTGTCACAAAGTTTCACTAGGAGTCTGTGAACGGGAAGCAGTGGTGCTGGTGGGTGTATTTTTTTGTTTTCTTGTTCTTTTCTTGGTTTGTTGGTGGTGTTCTTTCTTCCCCTTCCTCCTCCAATTTGGGACAAGGGTGCAGGCAGTAAATGCCACAGCACCTGGGGTGATGAACATGGAAAGCTTCAGCAGAGAAGGTTAAGGCTGGTGCTTTGTTTATGCCCGAGCTGCTCAGTGCACAGTCTTCCTATCTCATCACGTTAGAGAAGTTCTCTAATCAGATTTGGGAAAACTTTGAGGAGGTGAAGTTTTGGTCTGTATTTTATTACTGGTAATCAGTATACGCTTGCAGTAATATCTTGGATCGTGTTAAGTAGTTATCAGTTTATGTGTGTGATTGTGTATTGATATGTGCTTGCTTTGTAGCAAGTATATGCTGGCTGACTCCTCTGGGAGATGAAAAATACCCTGCTGATAGCCAGACCTTGCCAGCACTTGGGTGTGTGCTTGCCTGGCTCATGTGTGCAGTTGTGGCAGGGAGGTTAAGTGTGTGCATAAGGTCTGAAGCTGTAGAGAGAGCTCATCCTGGGGTTTAGAAAGTAAAACCTCGGGGTTGAGAGATGAGCATGAAGGTTGGGCTCTCAATTTTTGCTGCAGCTTAGGGCATCAGCATACTCTCTGCATTGACTGGGAGGCTTTGGGGTTGTGGTGAGCTCCCATCTGAGGGGGTTTGAGGGCTTTTGACTCTGAGGTCAGCTAGGAAGGGGCATCTGGTGTGGTTGTTGTAGTCAGACTCTTTTCATAGGTGGAATATCTGTCTTGGTAGTAAACCTGTTCCTCTGATCCTGAGCTACAGTAGTTAGCTGATTATGTTATTGTAAATACTGCCATGACGTTGGCACCCATTACAGTATTGGCAAGTGATCCTTAAGGCCTCATCTCTCCTCCCACAGATGGGAGAATTGAGGCACCAGGGGAGTGTAAACATCTTGGCAAAGACATACACAGGAGCAAAAGCTCAAAGGGAGACAGGACTAGCAGTTTAGACACAGATGATGATTTTTGTGATTAATTAAGGTCTATGTGGTGACAAGTGTTTAAAACCTTATCTGGAGCTTTCTGATTGTCAGGATCTCTTATTTTTTTTGCCTGAAATGAATATACCTTAAGAATATCACTGTGGTGTCATAGGGAGATTCAAAATACAGCAGGCAAGTGGAAGGCTCCCAAAGGGCACAGTTTAGTTTGTTATTTTTTATAAGTATGACACTTTCAGTTGCTTAGTCTGACTTACCACGTGACCATACAATTGTGCTGGCACAAGTGTGGAGTTGTGTGGGAACTAAAACAAAATATGGGGGCAAATCAGCTGCTTCAGGTCTTGCAGAGCAGGACCTCTCTGAGCCCAGGGTCCCTTGTGTGCACCTGGCTGATGCTTGAGCTGAGAGTGTTTTCTGTGTGCAGCACTGAGGGCACGGAGCTGTCATATTGCACTAAACCCGGCACGGACCGGCTCCAGGAGCCCACGCAGCACAGAGCCTCACTGCGAGTCAGGTCTCACAACTGGTTTCAGTGCAGATTTTATATAGGTGCAAGCTGGTGGATATAGGTGCTCTCTCTTGTGCTGAGCTCAGTGGGGCGGCTGCAGGAGTCCTTCAGCACAGAATCTCGTAGCTGAAGGACTTCACAGAGTGCTCAATTTGGATTGGAAGATGTACTTTGTAGTAATTAAAAAAAATGCAAAGGAAAGAAAAGGCTAAAGGGCAGGGAATCAGTGTAGTGTTTGAGTTTTCAATCTTAACTGGCTTCCCCTGACTGACTTAATTTTTGGATGGTGGGTTATGTCTCCTGATACCTCATTCATGCTGTTTCTGCAAAGAACCCTGTTTCACTGTAGGCTTCCCATGCTGAGGGACTGTTCAGCACCACATGGCCAGAATCCTGTTGCCCTCAGCCAAGGCTGAATATCTGTTAGTGCAGAGCACGTTCCTTAGTGTTTATTTGTGTACTAGGAGGAGGATCCTTCTTCTGTTGGTGTCAATGACAAAGCTGTCATTAAATTCAGTGGTATGGGATTGAATGGTAGAAGACCAGTGTTTGGAAGTACGTACTATTTAACACCTGATTAATCACTTAACTCCTTGGCACCAAGTAAATTGAATCCCTCTGAAGCAAAATTTTACTAGCCCTGCCCCAATTAAACAATAGTCATTAGCATTCATTGTGTCATTACAGGTGAAGTCAGTTTCCTGGGAGGCAACCCATTAAAACAGCATATTGAATCTGAAATGCCCCAGTGAAACAGAGTATACTTTAATGATAATTTATATGCATATTGTACTGTGCATCCCAAAGTGCCTTTTGGAGGGAGGTGACTAAACGGTGCTCTGCTGATACAAATGATGATAAGAGGGAGATGAAGTCTTGTACAGTGACACAGAAGCAATCTTTCTGCCTTTTAGAAAAGTTATCTGAGTCCTTGAGTGCTTGTGTTCTGAATTCTTCTGACAAAAGTTCTCCTAATAACCTACTTACTGCAGGAAAGGGAAGGAACTAAGGTAACTGGTGGTTTTGGCCAGTGGTATAGTTTTGACCTACAGTCCAAAAATTGGCTCATTTATTTTTGGGGTTTTTTTGCATGTGTTTGTTTTGGAGTACTTTGTAGTTCATTGTCTTCAGCTGGGCATCCCCACGGTACCAACAACTCAAAAGCCAGTGCTTCTGAAAGTGATCATCTTGTCCTTTGCTTTCCCTATCTGTGAAACAAGCATCAAATCATAATAAATGTACCTATGCAGGGCAGAAGCAGGGCTAATTGTAATGCAGCATGGAAACAAACTGTGTTTATTACAGAAATCGGGGACAATGATCTGGTTTGTACCTGGCTTTTTAGTTCACAAAATGCTTTGGAGGCAAGGGTGTGGTGGTGGTTGTTTGGCTGTTGGCTTTTTTGGTGTGGGCCACCTACCTCTGCTGAGCATTCAGAGCAAGATCTTGCAGCCTCAGTGTGTCCTGATGTCTGGATCAGCCACACGTGGGCAGGGTGGTATTTCTGTGCCCACAGCCTACATGGAAGGCGGCTTTGGAAGAGGCTGGCATCTGTTGCTGCCACAATCCTGTTCCTGGCCCAGGGCAGGAGCACCTGGGAGGGATGGCAGCCAGGTGTGGCTGCCGGAGTGATCCCCACCACCTTCCCCTGACCACCACCCTTCCCAGGGCTCCCTGAAGCTGGATGCAGAGCAGGCTGCATATACAGTTGTTCCAGGGGTTACTCTTTCCCTGGCAAGGGAGGACTCCTTGGTGAGGACAGTGGATGATGATGAACTGCTGGCATTGCCACAGCAATTAATTTTTAAGTTGCAGTATGTCCTGTGCCTCCCAAAGGAAGGAGGCTGCCTGGAACAGCCCATGGGTGGGATGTTCCTCTAGGCAATCATGAAGCAGCCAAACTGTGCTCAGGTTCAGCCTGAGCAAAGAGACCAGACAGGCCACCAGAGCTTCTGTGCTTTTAACAGTGGAGTTGTGGCTATTGATTCCTGCTAGTGTGGTTATTTTTTAGGTCTACAACCCATGCCAAATTTAGACCACACTGCTTCTGATGTTGCTGAGTTGTCTTCAGGCAGGGTTTTGTTGAAGCACAGAGGAGAACTACACTCTTCATCTACTTCTTTAGTAACATATGGGGACTCAAGCCTAGATTATAGTGACTGCTTTTGTTTTCTTCTTCTTTTTTTTTTTCCAAAAATGCCACCGCTGGCAGGAAAATAAATGCAGAAAACTGCAGCCAAAGTTAAACTTGTTTTTGGAATGTCCTGGAGCACTAGTAAATAAAGGATTTTGAAAAGGGTTAAGCTTTTCACTGGTAGATGGTATCATCTGCTGTAATGCCACGAAGCTCCAAAGTGAACTGGGTACAGCAGTTAAGGGAAGCTATAAATGATTCTTCGTCTAAATGAATTTCCAAAGGTTATTCCTTGTTAGGCCACATGTAGTGTCTTTGCTTCCGTATTGTTCTTGTATAGTTTGCAAAGACTGTTTTGATTAAGACAGTCTGGAGAGAAAAAGGGCATGAAGGAGATTCTCACTGTAGTGTATGTTGGTGTTCTATGGAATGTATGCACATAGAAATATATAGTATTGTAAATAATTTTAAAGATGTGTATATTGCCAAGAGTAGCATTGGGTGTAACTGCAAGAGATGTGTTAGTACAATTCCAAAAAAGTACTTTGGATGTGGCAGCTGGAGTTCACATATTTAACTATTAACAACTGCCCAATATTAAATCCAGAGTTTGGATGTTTAATTTTAAAGCAAAATGAAATATGATTATGAATAGGAATGATTTCTTGGGTTTTTTGTTTGTGTGTTTGCTTTTGTTGCAGGTTTTGTTTTGGGCTTTTTCTAGCCAGCTCAGGTAGGGTCTGATCAAGAAATTGTAAATTATTTGTTTTAGGAGTTTATTTGGGAGAAAACCAACTGGCAACTACTAAGGACTGTCCTTAAAACTCATGAAATGTTGCAGAGAGTGAGGTTCTTCATATGGTTTGAATTTCAACTGAATATAGCTGAAGTGATTTTTTTCATTATATCTTCAGTGGGATCTTCCAAAACATCTATTAACAGAAACTAGGAATGTTTTCTACATGGTCTGGGATTCTGTGGAAATCTGTGAACTTGGAGCTCTACTAGGTAAATAAAATGTCTAATAACAGTGCCAGAGATAGCAGTACTAAAATTCAGAGATGGATTTATCCAGATAGCAGGACCACAACAAGGCATTCTGTAGCTACAAACCACATTTCCCATTTATCTCGTCCTTTATGTGAAATCCAAAGGATTTCACATAAATCCTTTGGATTTATAAAATAAATTTTATATTTATAAATATTTTATATTTATAAAATTTATTTTATAATAAAATAAAATCCTTTGGATTTCACATAAAGGTAGTTTCCGTCATTGGTGGAGCCCCATGAGGCTTTGCTGATACTCTTGGAGGTCAAATGCAGTGATTCCAGCATTTACAGCAATACTGGGGAGCCCTTTCCTGACTTCCTATAATGTCTATATTGTGATTTCCCCTCTCCATGACAGAACTAATCCTTTTTTCTCCTGGTGGATTAGGACTGGAGATAGCTGTTTTACCATGTTCCCTCTTGAATGGCTTGTTGTCATCTTCCTACTGCCTTGTGCTTTAAAACACAGGCAAAGCCAAGCATTTTCTGACCTGGCCGACGTTGAGCTTTGAGCTGGTGGAGTGTGAGGAGGTTCAGATTCTGGGCTGAGGCTTTTGGTTCCTCTTGTCACTGGAGGCTACTGAAGAAAGCATTCCTCAGTAGATGGATCCTCCCTGCCTCATCTGTGAGAAGCTGCTTGGATGTTTCCAGTGGGCACCATTGTAAAAGACTGGCTGCAGCTTAAAGCCTGCAGAGCAAAGGAGGTGGTGCTGCTGGGCCATTGTCACATGTGCCGCTGCCCTTCTCCTGTAGTGGCTCTGGTCCCAGCAGTGTCACTCCAGCTCCATGGGAACAGCTCCCTGCAGTTCAGAGCACCACTGCTGGGTTGGGCAGCCTGGTGGAGACACGTGTAGGTGTTGGATGTCCAACTGGCATGGATGCCCATGCCATGCTGGATGCTCACCTGAGTGGCAGACCCACCACCTCTCTGGAGGCGAGGAAATGAAGGGCTGGGTTGCATCACAGAGGGATGAGGATGCACTCAGTGCTGCCAGGGGTTCCAGGAAGGGCACCAAGTTGCAGGAACAGGAGTGTTGATGAGTATAAATTCACTTCTCACTTGGCACGCTGAGTGGTTGTGTCACTGTCTTATGACTTGAACAAATGTGCTTTCTGGAAGAGGACTCAGGGAAGACTGTGGAAGCAGCTTCCCCGAGAAGGTTATGGGATGTAAAATGTTTCATGGCTCGTGATATGTATCACCCACTGCACAATAAACACGGGGCTCAAATACACTGGAGATTGTGTCCTAGCACATCACAATCTAGAACTACCTGACAGCAGCTGAGTCATCAGAGCCATCCACGACTGACCATGTGCCAGCTTCTATTACCTCCCAATGGGGACAAATTACAACTGCAGAGTAAAAAGAGAGTGAATTAATAGTGTATGCAGAGCCAATTGAATTTAGCATAACCAAGTGAACCATGTTGACAGGCAGTGGCTGCAGGCTTGGAGAAGTGGGCAGAAAGTGCAGGGGTAGGAGTTTTTTTTCTTGGTAGTTTTGAGTGGGGCACTTTCAAAACTTTTCTGCTTAATAGAAACAGCGAGGTCTCTTTGAAATGTTCAGTATTGCTTGCTGATTGATCTCACAGAACTGGTCTAGCACCTGGGATCATAATTTAGGAAATAGTTTGGTTAGTGAATGAAAGAGAAAGCTGAGCTCAGTTTTCAATTTGGGGTGAAATAGGCAAATAAAGCCATAGTGGGAAAGCAACAGGGAGTAAAATAGAAAATTATCTGTATATTGCAGTGTGAATCTGTTCTGTTTATCAGTTCTGATTACGGCCTGCTTTTCTGACTACTGAAAAAGATACAGAAATGTGCTGTGGAGTTGCCTGGGAAAGCTTCTGTAGGAAGAGAGGCTGCAGTGCTTAGGACGTTTTGGCTTGGAAAGGAGACTGCTGAGTGAGATACAATAGAAAATTGTAAAATTGCACAGCAGTGTAGTAAGGAGAGCAACTCCTGATAGTTCAGGATAGTCCAGAGCAGGCAATGACATTACTAGCCCGGAAGATTAAAACAAGTTCTTCTTCCGTCTGTGGAGCTTTGGAGCTCGCTGCTACAGGGTGGTGTGGAGGCTAAAAGTGCAAATGGATTTAAAAATAGAGGGTAGATGAAAATGAGGAAGATACTAAGACTAAAAGCCTGTGTGTGGGGGAACCTCCCTCTGTTTACCCTGGGGAAAGTTAGTTTCTTCTGTGTGCTAAGCCTTTCCCAAAACAGAGGCTTCTTTTGGGGATAAGATCACAGGCTTGCTCTGAAGATGTGTAGGCATTCAGATGCTTCCATATAAAATTTTGTACTCTGGAAGGACAGTCTTAAGTACGCTTCTCCTTTGGATTCTTTTCTGAGTCTCAGCCCCAGCAGTCTTGATTTCAAGAAGACTAGTTAATTGTTAGTGAGAAGAGAGCTAAGGAAGATTTGGTGTCTGTGACTCAGAGATTTGTGAAGGTTGCAATCTCTTGCTACCTCAAATGACAGAAGGGAAAGCTTTCAGGGAATACACAAAATTGGAATTACAGGTCAGGATTTCAAAATGTTTTCTGTTTTTGGGGAAGAGACAATTGATTGCTTCTACGAACCAAATGTGGCTTACCCATGCTTTTACAGAGGTCTCCCAATTACCATTATCAGCCATGTGAAATGTGTTGCTGAAGCATTTGCTTCTTTTCACGTGTGTGACAAATGGGGTCCCAAGTGGAGCTTGTAGCAATGGGTATCAGACTTGCCGCTTTCACTGCCTGGCCAAATGTTGCAAACATTCACTCAACTGTGTCACTTGTTAAGGAATGCTGTCATTTGTACCGACCCTGCATCATGCTTTGACTGTGATCTCTTTTTTTTGATGGCAAACAGAAGAATGGCTATACAAAATCAATTCTGGTATTATTTTGCATGTACGGTTTTTTAGGTATTTTCCTAAAGAGAGAGTGATTCACAGTGTTGGATGGCCATTAAAATCTATTGACGTGCAGCTAAAAATGGCTTTAAACCTAAATTTAGTTTTCCTCTCTGCTAATCTATACAATGTTCACAAAAATCTATTTAAGTAATTAGGTAGTCTCATAAAGATTTTGTTAGGCTTTTATTTTGGCAAATAACAAATTACTTTATTTGCTGAATGATTGATTTGTTTTTGATAATAATTTTACATGTTGTTATGATTGGCTTTGCAGTGAAGTGTAATTGCAAGTGCAGTGTCCAGCATCAAAACCTGAGCATTAAAAGTAGTTCTTAAGAAGAAAGATTTAAAAATGTACATGAAATGGAAGTATCAGGTACATTTTGAGGTAATATTATGTAATAAATAACAAGTTTTTTTCTTAAGTACATGAATTTTCATTTTTTTAATCGTACTGATTGTTTTGTACCTTCACCTTTTTTGTTGACTGGAAGAAGGAAACAATCTTTCTGTTTCTGCAGCCCTAAAGCATTTCCAAACTTTGGATGATCTAGTAATTGTAATGAACTAATGGACTGAACTGAAAGAAGAAAATCTTCTCTCCATATCTGTTACCAGAAGTTGGCTTGGCTCTTTGACAGGCTCAGGCTCTAGAGCTAGAATAGTGGGTCCCACTTATTTGAATGTGCTTTGTCACTAAGTATTGTGTTAGGATTTATCTTTAAAATTATTTTCTGCTATTGCAGTTATACCTGGATATCAATACATTCTAGTTTCATGTTTCTTAGTTTGTATTAAATGAGAAAAAAGCCCCAAACCCCTTAAAATTTCAGTTTTTAAAAGAAGTGGCCTAGAAAAATTGTATATGTTGAGACATAATGCCTTGAATGCAGTGCTAGTCAGAATCTCTTTCTCTCCTCTGCATGTTACCCTCTATACTGTGTTTTCATTTAATGCTTTAGTGGTGAGAGCCATCTTCTTCAGCCACAGAGTGCTGCAGGAAAAGAAAATCAGCTGATGTAAGAGAGATTCCTCCAGTTTGGTGTCAAGGTTTGGCTTTACAAGCAAGAAGGGGAGCCATGGTAGCTGCAGAACAGGCTGTTGGTTCCAAATAACCCATACCCCTTATGGCAGTAGTGTTCCTGGAAGGAAAAGGCTCAGAAGAAACAAGTTTTAGCTTGTGTCCTGTAGTACAGGTGTGTGTGCTTTCTAAGATACTCAAAAGTCTCCGTTAGCTCCATGTTTTAGTGTGTGTGTTGTCACTGCCAGCTCCCCGTGACAGAGGGAACCAGGATTGCTCTATTTCACAGATGGGGAGCAATGTGCCTTCATGGAGTCCCTTGGTGCCTGTGGGCTGGAGCACAATAACCCTGTGCTTCACCAAAGGGGTGTCTACAGGCCCTGCTTTGCCTGCAGCCTGCCTGGGTCCCTCCTCACTGCTGACTGGGCAGGGGATGCTGTGCTACTTCCACCACTCATGCTGGCTCTTCCTTCTTGGGGTGAGAGCCTCACGGCCCTACTGCTTGTCTCTAGGAGGTGAAGGCTGATGTCACCATCACTTCAACAAGTCAAGTTATAAGGTGAACCTAAATACTGATGAAAGAGAAGACTGTTTTCCTTCAGTCTAGACTGGGGTTTCATAATTCCCTGTCTGTTTCCCATCACTGGTCCACAGAGCACCCTTTTACATGAAAAATACTTGTTCAGCTCTGTAGGCCTCAGCCTTCTTTTTGTTGAAGAGGAGGAAAAAGTCTTTCCCCAAGTAACAACTGAGACAGTGTCGTTTTCTTAGCCTCGATTAAAAGATGAGCATCGGTAGACCCAGGCTGCTGGCAGATGGTTGGCACAGCAGTGAGGAAGGTATGAAAGCCTTGGATTGCAGACATGGAGGAGCCCCTTCCATGATTTGCCTACAAAGGACACTGAATGCTGGCCTGGAGTGAAGTTTAGAGCATGTTTACATTTAAACATTACAGTGAGTCTATGCATATTTAAATTTCCATCTTCTAAAGAGGAAAAAAACAGCAAACCCTAAAATAAATTAAGGGATTTAATTAGTAGGGTTGGCTAGAATGACAGCTTTTGTGGATGGAGAAAGTACTCTTTTTGAGTTGCTTTCTATATAACACCTGAGAAAGAGAGCCACTTTTCACTGACTGGTCTTCAAAATACTTCTTATCAAATTACTTGCTCAAAAAAAAAAACAACAAAAAAAAGTGTATTAGTCGGTATCTGTGCTTCTGGAAATAAATACATATACTTGAAAAACAGACATTTTTGTTCAGAATTTGTCTCTGTGGATTTTCTGAGAAAATAGTCTTCAAAGTTCCAACACACTGCTCACCTGCATGTTTTTGTAGCCACATATTGGTGGTAAGAGCCCAGGTGGGCAGTCCTGCACTTCAGGGTTGGAGCTTCTCTCTTGATTTCCACCTAAGTTCCCAGGCTATGCTGGTCTCAGCCCACCCACCCTCACAGCCAGACACACAGAAATTTAAATGTATTCTATGGCACTGCTGTGAGGTGAAACATGGGGAGGCTCTCCACACATGTATAGAAAGGGAGCTGTTTGAACCAAAGAAAGATCTGATATCTATTCCTGTACACCTACTCTAAGCTGTGGGATTGGAGGTAGTTGTAGGAAGGAAAACAAGAACCAAAGAAGTAGGGTGGGCTTGAAACTGAAGAAATTAGGAAGTGAGGATTAAGAGTTTGCTATGATGAGCAGCAAGGCCCATTGCAAACTCCTGTGGAAATCATAAAAATTTGCTTTAGTCATGAGAGGCAGAGGCAGGGAGAAGCTGAGTTGGAAAGGGCTATTTCTCATTGTATGGGAGGATCAGATGGAAGCACCTGGCAGTTCTGGAGATTGGGAAGTCTGTTTTCATACAACATGCAGTGAGGTTCCCAAACTTGCTGCCAGCAGGTGTAATGTAGGGTGAAGCAGGTGATTGTTTTCAGAAGACAGTTCCTACTACACACATCTATCCAGGACCATTCACTGCAAAGGGAACAGCTGTGGTCCTTGGCTCAGAAAGCCCCTAACCTGTGGATTTCTGTGGGTGTGTGCAAGGCATAGTTTATTCCTTATGCTCTTACCCATAGCATTTCCTGTTGGGTGTTGCTGGAAATGTGGTATTAGCTTAGACAGACCTTTGAGCTGACCAGGACTACTGTGTTTTTCCATTTTAATTTAAGACTTTCATATTTGGTGCTTGACTCTGTACAGATGCCTCTGACAAGTGGAAAAGTAACAGGAAAAACTCTCATGTGAATCAGACCTTCTGCTCTGTTTCTTGATCCTGTTGTGATATTTCCTTAGCAGAGGTAACCTGACCATTTGAAATTCATGAGAGGAATGTTCTTCAGACTATGAAATGAATTTTGTTTGGGAAAATTTCTGGGGATTTTCCTATCCTTGACTCTCCTCTTCAGCTGTGATGCTATTTATTGGCATAAAGTGCCTTGACCTATTTTATTTCTTGAGGTTTTTCCCAAGATTTGGCTGACAGAGGGTGGAAAAAATAATTAGATTGTTAGATAATTCAAATGCTGTGTGCTGTGTCAGGCACACCTTTTCTCATGTCTGATAAGTGAACACAGTTCCTTATAAGGAACTTTGTTTAGATGGTACAAACATGTAACCACATGACTGTGGCTGATGAACAGGTGTTATACAATACAGGGACAATTCCAGCACTTCCATTAATTTATTCCATTGGCATGCCTGAAACCTGCATGGAGTGACTATCTTGATTTGACAGTTCAATCTTTTTGCCTTTCAATCCCTGACTCTTCAAGTTCCTAAAAGCTGGGAAAATTGAGAAGGAAGTGTTGTTTACTGAGTGCCTGGACTTTATTTTTCTACACATAACTGTTAAAAAATGAGCAAGCCAGCAGACAGGACCTTCTTGTGGGACTGTGTGTACACCAAATGTTTTCCTTGAGTGCAAGTTGAACTATTTCTCAAACGGTGCTTGTCCTGTGCTAGTGCAGTTAGTGGGCAGTTAAAACTAGAGAAGGGAGCTGGCTGAGAAGGAAAAAGCTCAATCTGCAGATGCCTGTGTGTCCTTTACAAAGACCCCCCCATCTGGGATGGTGTCCTACAGCAGGCAGACATGCCCACTATAACAGCCTATTCTCACATGGTACATCGTTGCCTGGCTTTAGGTAGGACTGAGTTGTGATGTCTGTGAAGCACAACTTGCTCACCACTAATTCTCCTGAGGTCCTCTCCCACTGCAGCAGCCTGGAAGGTACCTCTGGGGACCTTCCTTTGCTCCTTCCAGGTGCTGGCTACAGAGCCTCCTCAATGTCTAAAGACATGACACCTGCTACCAACACATTAAAACAGAAGCAGAAAGTCCCAAAGGATGCTGATAGGTGAAGAAATTCTGTTTTTCCAGTGTTAAACACAAGGAAGTGAATTTTATCATTCCATACAAAAGCAAATGGAAGTATGTCCGTGTATCCCATGCAAAGTCTGGACATGCATTTTCCTAACCCACTGTGCAAGCACAACAGTAACATGATCTTGTGAAAAAGATTCAGGGTTTTGCCAGGTTTCATAGATAAATCTTTCATTTCTAACTCACTGATGTCCTAGCTGTTTGCACCCAACTACTAAACTCCTGAATTTCCCACTCAGGCTTTGGGCATTGTTGTGGTTCATAGTGCTTCGGGAATGGGGGTTGGAATGTCCTCGGTGGACAGATGAGCAGTTAATGGTGCACTCTTTAATGCAGAACTCACTGTAGGCTGGTGAAGAAGGGCTAAATTTTACCATACCTGCCTTTTCTAGTGCTCAGCACACCCCTTTCTCACCATTACAAATGGATAGCTCTGCACAGTCATGCTGAATTTTTCTTCAGGTTTGTACCTCAAGTTTTACCCCACCCTTCATACTTCTGAAGCCAGTCCTTAAAAGTGGTGGTGGTGAGGATGCTGGGAAAACACCACCTTGGGAGACTGAAGTGTTTGTTCTTCAAGTCACTTGAAATGGGAGCTAAATGATAAGCCTTGTTTTAGAAAGCAGAAGTATTCTATCTGATCTTGTCCTTCCAGTGGGGGACAAAAAGGTGAGTAATTGATAATTTATATGGCAATACAGTCGTAAACTTGGAGTGATTTAGACTACTAATGGAAAGTACTTTAACTTTTTAACTGTGTGTCAGATGAAAGGATAATCTTAGACTGTCTGATTTCCCATTGCTGCTGGGTTCCACAGCATCTGCCTAAAATGAAAAGGCAGTGTGCAGATACCAGTGTGCAAATGTAGCGGGCTCATGTGGCCAGGTCCATTGCCTGCCTTCCCTCCATTTCTCAGTCTCAGGTCTAACTGGTGTTCATTGTTAATTATCCTGGCTCTGGGCTTGTTAAGAAACCCTGAAACCCAAGCATTTTTCCAGGCACAAGTAATTTGTGCTGGGCTGTTTGTTTAACTAGTAACTGGCCATCTATTGTTTTGCCTCTTACTCATAAGAGGTGAGGATCTTTGACGATGATGAAAAGAAGAGTCCTGCTCAAAATATGGTGAGGCATGTGAAAATTATGACTTTAGCAGGGGTTCTGGGTCTTTGTTCTAGGTTGACTCTGCCAATTCCTGAATTATACAGTGTGGCTGTACAACACTGTCACACCATCCTTCCCTGCCCCTGCAGTGTCTCTGAAGGAGTATTTGCTCATATCCAGCTTTGAGTTGGTTACTTCTCCACAAGTTTTTACCATTCTTTAAAGGCACTACAAAAGTGCACCGCTGTTATTTCACTGAGGAAAAAGTTTGATGAAGCTCTTAAGGTAAGGTGGTAGCACCCTGAAAGATCTCGTTCCACCCTTCCCCTTTCTTCTCCGGTGGGCTGGCACAAAGGTGGTGGATGTGTGCATGACAGGGCAGCGGGTATTGGTGATTCCAGTGTGCAGACGGGACGTGCCCTGGCTTGTCTGGTCCTTACTGCGGGACCGAATAGCGGCTGCTGTGGTGTTTCACCCCAGAGACACTTTTGGCCAGCTGGAGGTTGCTGGGCACGTGGAGACAAGTCCAGACGTGCCTGGGCTCCGGTTCTCCTCTGGTTTTCCTCTGACAGAGAAGCTTTAAGGCGGTGGTGAAGGAAAGAAGTCGGTTCTGATGAAGAGTTTATAATCCAGAGCTTTATTCTGGCCTACGGGCCTCTGAATTCAGCAACCCCCTAACAGAACCCAACAGAACTGTAACAGAACTCTCACAGAATTCCCGGCCGCGTGGCTGCTGGCTCCTTTTGCCTGGGGGAGGGGAGAGGGGAAGGGACAGGGAGCCACCAACCAGGTACGGGGGGGGGGAGGGGAGGTCTCAAGGGACAGAGGAGACCTGGGTGGCTCAATGCCCCCGAGGGGTAGATGGTATCTTTTGAATGTGCCAGTCACTCGACGCCCTTCTGGAATTCCAGGGTTGATAGACAGTGCTTAGCAGGGGTCGGGGGAAGGAAAGGTGATTGACACATATGGGGGGGGAATCTCCAGGGGAGGGAACCAAGTTTCAGAGGGAAACCGTAAAATCACACCGCAACAAGCAGGTCTGGGTGAAGATGGACGGCTTGTCCTAGTGCAAGGCACAACCTGGTGTGAACAAGCAGCATGGGAAGGGCAGGGCATGATTTTTTTTGGTGGTGGTGCCAACAGATCTGTGATTAAAGCGTTGATGAAACTCTGAATAAACCTTTGGCCGGATCCGTGTTAGATGACATCAGAACCGAAGCTTTTAAGGATTCACACCTACTTTCTTTACGAAAACTGTCCCTTCAGGCTAAATAGATTAATTATAGGAAAAGTGGTCAGGGTTTCCGGAAAACTTGATGGTTCTTTTGCTGAGACACCATCTCTGCATTTTTTTTTTTTTTTTAATACACCTGGCATCTGAAGCAGCATGGTTTGCTGTTGTAGTGTGAAGGATAGAGCTGTTGCCTGGAGGTCTGAATGAGCCTTGTGATATCAATGTGAGGCTCTGCCACTGTCACCTGCAGCCTCTCAATCATATTGTGGCTTGCTCTATGTTTGAGCACACCATGGCTGAGCTGTTTCAGTTTAATTGCTTTTAAAAAGAGGCACTCGCATGTATTGAGTTTTCTGAGATAAACTGAGAACACTGAAAGCCAAACCTCCCTGCATTCATTGCAGATTTGTCTGTTCTGTACCACTGGTGCTGACAGTCTGGACCTGTTTAACCATGCAGCAAAGCGTGAAGCCTCTCTGGGTCAGGGAAGGAAGCTTGTCCCATGTGCCTAATCTAGAGGGCATTTCAGAGTTTCAATTACCTCTTAAAATTATGTCCTCAAAACATGCAAACGTGGCAATGATATGTTCAGTCCTTTAGCTGTGCTTACTAGAGCTTTCCTGGCAACTTGGTGTATATGCCCAGTTTGGCATGCAAGGTATCTGTGACATCCTCTGGATAGAAAACTAGGCCAGCTCCTAGATCTTCTTTTACATTTCTTGCATCTCCTGTGCTGGCCTTGCAACATGGTTATAAAATAAACCAGCCTGGTGCATCTACTCATTATCCTGGACAGGGAGGATAGGCTCAGGTTAAGGTTACTCTATGGAGGCACAGGAAGTTTTGGTCCAGCTCCTGCTCTGTCACTGTGTTGTCTGTGACCTTGCAGTCATTTAATGGGATTGCCACTTCATAAAGTGTTAACACCTAGCAAAATGAAATCAGATGAGTGGTAGAAACTGCTTGTGCTTCTGTTATACAGATAATTAGTAAGATCTTGCCTTAATCTCCCGCTGGAAGATTAATGCTGCAGAATTATTGGTAGTGGGACTCAGGGTTTAATAGCACTGGGGTATGATTTTGGGTAGTTCACCTCTTCTTTTCTTTCCCCCCCCCCCAATAAAACTTTTGTTGTGAACTCTTACCTGAAAAGCTCTGTAGATACCACTGTACTGTTGTGTTGGTTAATGCACAAAAGAATGTCTGAATCATGGCTAGGATAATGAACTTAAAATTCAATGAAAATCAATATTGAAATCTGCTCAGTGTTGGACTTACTAAGTTACCATTTTGGTATTACACCACGGTTTTTGATTTGTGTAAATTTTAATGAAATAGTTTCTTCCAGCTGATAGCAGTTTAGATGATGTTGTGGTGAAGACTTGAGAAGTTCTCCTCCCTCCAAAGTTACTTGAAAAGCTAAAGAAAATTCTGCAGCTGAAGGAGAAATTATGTCATTCTTCATGACACAGAGGTTGTAAGACAATCGTGCCTTATTGGACCTGATCTCTAGCCTTCACTGAATTCAAGAGGATTTGGCTGAAACCTGTAGTGATAACTGAGCAAGCGATGGCTGATAAACTTATTAGTCAGTGGCACTGGTCGTTAAGAAAGCTAGGGACAAGAGACAGATGTTGTCACACAGGTAACATCAGTAGTTCTAATTCATTTTCTGAAAGCTCAGATATGAGGAAAAAAGAATGCCTTTGGTTTTTCAAAAATAAACCCTTAGAAGTTGTGTAGATTCATAGGGATTTATTGACAGCAAAGTCCACTTGTCTAATTGCTATTGCTTTTATTTTGAGGTATTCTCATACAAAGCAGAACGATTCAGCATTTCAGAACTCCAATAATTAATTTAATTTTTCCTGACTCAGCTTGAAGAAGCTGACTGAAAGTACATCTTTCCCTCCAAATATAGACAGACAATATGTTGTCCAATAATGATAATTTCTGAATAGCAGATGATCGGAGCAGCAGCAGAAATAGGAATTGGTTTTTTTATTTTTCTTTTTTTTTTTTTTTCCTCCTGAGCCTCTGCAAAATTGGAAAACTTAAATAAATTAATGTACTGAGGGAAGGTTTGTGTCCCTCCCTCCCAGTAAAATACATTCAGAAGGTCTCTGACAAATAAGAAATTGGTGCAGGATCTACCTCATCAGTTTGGTTGACTTCTGTGGAAGACATTTGTCTTCTATTCATCTGGCTATTTTTTCATTATCATCTCCTTGTGAGTACTGTAACAACTGGAAGAAATCTCCAGGTGTTAAATCCTTTTCAGGTTTGTTTAAAGTGGTTGTCTCTCTTGGTTTTGTGTCTTGTCCCATCTGAGAGGTTTGATTTCCTCTTTATTCTACTACTTATTGCTGAACACTTGACACAGTACAAAGAGGTACTGAGGTACCAAGGTAGGAGTACAGACAGGTAGTGCTGTAGACTTGTTCAGCATGTACTCAGTGCATATCAGACAGTGAATAGGTCAGATGCTGAAGGTTTTTGTTGAGTTTAATTTCATAAAGGAAAGAACCCATAGCTTAACCCTTCCCTGTAAATAGATAGCCATTAAGTTCTTTGGACGTTGTAATTAATAGATAAAATTAAATATACGAAAGTGAGGTTTTAATTTTTTTCTGGGGAAAAGGAGGGGGAAGTGGTGAAAAGAAATTATGTAAGATTAAAAATCCTTGATTTAGAAATGTATCTTCCACAGTTTCCCTGCTGAATGTCTGTGCATTGCCCTCCCTGCTTCTCTAAGTCCTGCCAGTCTTCCTGTGTCACTGCTAGTGTGGGCTCTCAGCTCTGTTAAGGGACAGCAGCTCTGACCTGACAGGCAACTCCCAGGTATTATTCCCTTCCTTTTTGTTTCCTAGGCTAAAACAATCCATGTTTGCCACCTTGTCTGAGATCAGGCAGTTTTCCAAGCTGCAGCAGCTGTTCATATATTCCTCTTAGGTTATTTGAGCTGATGCACAGAAGATTTTGGAGCTGCCCCTACTGGGCTTACTTAAGTTTCTGAGAGTTGTTTTTGCTGTATCCATCCTTGAATTAGATCAGTTCAAGCAATATTATTGTGCAGTTTTGGTCAGGACCAGTACAGCAGACAAGAAAGGTGTGTATGTATGTGTTTGGGAGGTTTTCAGTCCTGTAAATAATAATAATAATCATCATCCCAAACTCTTCACCGGTCACTTCTTTCCTCTCCCATTACTCCCAAAGAGTGTTCCTGCGTGTTTTACTGATGATACAAAGTTTCTTTTGGAAGTTAGGTGCCAATTTGAGCTTCACTTAGAAGCTTTACATAAAGGTTGTTGAAGTGCTGAGAGAGAGCGCAAGCTCCCTTTGAGCATGTTGCCTGCCTTTGGGGTATCCTTATGAAGAGCTGCAGGTTCTTAAATGCTTTGAGAAAGGGCAGGGGGATCAGTTCTTGGAAGAGTTTTCTTTCCCTGGGGGACCCTGGAGGAATTTTGCTTGTACTTTGCATCCACTTAGCGGTGAGAACAAATGCACCTTGCTCTGCATTTCTTGGAACTGGGTCTTGCTCACCACTTACATCTCTAGTTGTGGTGCTCTGTGTTTTTGTGTACTCCTGACTCCTGTGGTCCTGCAATGGTTGTGGATTTTTTGCCTCATGTGGTTTGAAGCAGAGTTGCTGAGTACTCTGTGTGTGTGTGTAGGAATAGCAGATTAGAAAATGAGAGGTTGGTAGGCTCAAAGAGCTTCCTGAAAGTGTGGGAGTGTAGGCCAGAGAAAGGAAGAGAAATCTTTTTGAAGCTGTATCAGTGCTTTACATGGACAAGAATAGCAGGCAGAGGGTATTGACAGAGTGCTCTGAGGATAAGTGTTGCTGCATAGCAAAGTGTTACTGCTGCAAAAATTATTGCTGTCCACTCATGAAACAAATTCTTCCAGTGTGAGTGCAGTTTTACTGGTATGCTTGAGTCACAGCACACATTCTGTTCACACAGCTATGTTAATGTCAATTAGACCTGGTGAACGCTGATAAGTCTGCACGTGTCGGTAGTATATATGCAACCCTCATAAAAATTTTGGAGGTGATGTGAGGAACAGCTCAGATCGTGTCTTGTGACATGCTCTGCCCCTGCGAGGAGGTGGCTGGATGTTCTGTTGCAGGTCTGTAACATGTGTGGTTCATTACTGGTGCGGTAGTGCTTGTGCCCTTCCTCCAGCTTGTAGAATGTCCTTCCTGAAAACAATTCAGCTCTTTACCTGAAAGATTGTAGTGAGTGCTAACCAGGCCTTGGGTCCTTGGTGGAACAAGGAAACATTTTGTTTCGTATTTTACCTGCTGTTTCCAAAGGCTTCAAAAGCAAATCAGTGTAAGTTCCTGGTTTTCTAATGGGGAAACAGAGGCAGAGAGGAGAAGGGTGAAAAGAGAGCAGCTTATGTTGCACCTACAATCCTAATATGGGAATAGCAACCTGTTTTGCTTTAGCCTGGTGCTTTGGGCACCTGTTCAACAAAACATTTAAGCATATGTTTAATGATATGCATGGCAATACCATTACCATTACTTTTACCATTTCTTCTTTTCAGAGCATCATAAACAGTGGTTCTTTCTGAATCCAGACTGCAGGGCTGTGCCCACTCATGCCAACCCATTGGAATCACCCAAGCTGTCAGCCAGGACACAGCTGGTGTCAATGCCTGGCCTGTAGAACCTGTCTTATCATTAAGGATGCTGAAGGTGGAGCAAAGAGTCATCTGAACAGTGAGGAAGTGGTAGTAGTTGGGTTGCAGGAGATGGAAACAAACTTGTTTGACAGGTGGCCCTAGGATGCAGTTGACTTGAAAAGAAACTCCTGAACCTCCAGGTGAGCTCAGAACAATCACACAGAGACAGCACAGGGTCACCAGTTAAATGCAGCGGTGTAATGACCCATGTTAATCATGCATTGCGTGTTTAAGCAGTGTAGTACCTATGTTTAAAAACAAACACCAACCTAAACCAGCACCAAACCGCAAACCAAACGAGCATGGAACCATATGTTCCAATACATCTGCTTGTTTGTCTTCAAAGAGACTTTCAGTCTTTGCAATTATCCTGGCATAAAATGCTTCATGGTTGTGCTAACAGGCAGTCTTGTGTCAGCCCTGGAAGCTGCTTTAATAAACCCCAAGGTCTGACAGCCAACTTCCCTCTTTTAAGAGCAGCAATTTGTTGATCTCAAGAAAATTACCTTTTTCTGGATCTCAACTCAGGAGCTGTTTGCTGGGTTGTGGGATTACAGTGCCTAGGAAGCATTACAACTCCATTTGCTGCTGCGTTCTCTTCATATATCATGTGAGACACCATTCATTTTTCTCCTCTGAGGACCAGCCTCAGTTCACTATATTCTTCTGGGCATGTTGATCATTTTGGGGCCTTTGCTACTGATTTTGAAATGATATGATTCAGAACTTTCATCTGGGTTGGATTTTCTCAGTGAGATTATTTATGAGAGAAAAAATTTCAGGATCATATCCCAGGATTTTATATACTTTTGTTTCTTTCCATCTATAGATCCAGGATTTTTGTGAGTGTTGTGATCTTAGCATCAGGACTTAATCCCCTCCGATTAGAATCAATGGAAGTTTCCATTACTAATTGCCACTGACGTAAATTCCAGTTCATAAATTAGGGATCAAAATGTATTATGTTATTGTTATATGCTGCGTTAAGTGCAATATAGATTATATGTATAATAATTTTATACGTAATATATCATGTTGCTTGCTACATTTACTTTTAAGTAATATTACTTTCTAAAATTAGAGACTACTGTAGGCTGTCTGAAGAGTTAGTCTGAAGTAGATTATTTTTTTGGTCATTTTTTTTTATGCGTGACTCCTTTAGTTCTCTGCATACTCTTTACCTATGCCTTAGTAATCCCTGCATTTAAGGAAAAAATCTAATTTAAAAAATACTCCTCTGTTGTCTTGTACAGCATTCAGCAATCCTCAGACATCTTACACTACAGATCATAGGCACGAGCCAGTAGCAATAATAGACTGATTCTTCTGTCTTTGATGTTTGGAACATGCAGATAACGTTTTTTCACAGAGAAGCAAATTCTTTAAAGGATTGAAGGGAGTGAATTGGTCTCTAAAGATGCGTAAAAAGAGCAACTGTACATAATGAGAACAAAAATTGGTCACTGCCATAAAGGTGCTGCCAAATTAGTAGGCATTGAGTTAACATCTAATCCCTTAGCCCAGAAGGGTTAAGATTTACGTAAATAACATCTGCATAATGATTTTTTTAAATGGCTAAATGATTTAATAAAAGGTTGAATTAAATTTATTAAATGGTTAGTAGAAAGCTAGAGCCACAACACAAGGAATATTTTCTCATTTTTCTCTTTTGTTTTGGGAGATGCACAGGGCAGACAGAACTGGTGGTTCAGAAAGGGATTGCTCATCTCTGCAACATCTCAGGAGGTAGAGTAATAGAGCTCAGCTAAAGAAAGGAAGACACCTCTCCCCCTTAGAAACCCTACAATTTGTGATGCAAATCAAAGGGAGGCATAGGTACCAATTTCAAAACTTACTCTTAGCTCACCCAGGTAATTGCCATACATGAGATTTGCATCAAAAATTTTGTTAAACTTTCATAAACAGATTACCAGAATTGTACAAAACTTCTGTGATCTAAGGTTTTGTGATTTAGGCCAGGGTCCTGTAAATGTCTACTGAGATTTTCTGGACCTGCACTTAATTTTGGCCAAATATAAGTTGAGCATCTTAATAACTTGGGGGTGAAAAAATTGAAAAATTCAGTGTTTACAGTGATGATTATGGCTAAAAGACTAGAACAACAGCTCTTGATCTGAACATTCCCAAATTTAGAAGTCTGAAATTCACATCTGGTTAGAATTTTTAGATGGAAAGATTTTATCCTTGAAAAAAATAATAGATCACTGACACTGAAACTTAAACAATTACAAAATAAATCCCTCAGGAAATACAAAGCATGGTATGGAGGGCTTTTTTTGGTTTTGTTTTTTTTTTTTAAGGAATTGATTGCTGTGCTTCTCTCCCTGATGTTCTCAATTCAGACTGTTAGTTCATATTGCTCAAGAAGAGGATGATAGCTTAAAGCAAGGCGTGGCTCATGGTTAAACAAGCTTTGGGACTTTTGGACTGCCTGTCACTGGGAAAGCCAAGGGTTAATGGTTCTTTCTGTCAGCTCTTGGTGTAGAGATGTGGTGCTCACACACCAGGAGCAGTTGTACAAATGCGCTCGTGTTTAAATGCCTGCAGGCTTGTGGCTCAGTTTATATGATTGGGGTTTTTTTTTTAGAATTCTTTTTAAAAATACACAGGAATTAAGCAATTTCCTTTACACGGTGCCTCAGTCAAAGCCCATTGAAGTCACTGGGAAGACTCCCACTGTTTTTAGCTGGCATTCAGATCTATCTTGTGTTACTTATGGCCTAGGCTACTGCGAGTGTCTGTGGGGGTGTGTAACCATTTCAGTTCTTCTGGAAGGGCTGTCCTGCTGTAATTCAGTTACCATGGAATAGATTGCCCACATTACTAGCAACATAATTATTCTGGATCAAAAATACTTCATTTCCAGAATTGTCTCCGTGTGGAGAGCTACTCTGGAATAAAAATCAGGCAATGGCTTCATCTTGCAATAACTGTGTTTCTTGCTTGCTTTGCCTAGGCAAGGTGTTTTAAACAGACGTGAAAGGCACTAAAGTGAATCCCTTTTTTCATCAGCACAGCCTGTCTTCTGCGAATCTTTCCTGAATTGTAGTTGTTGTGATTTATAAAATGGAACTAAAACATCCATCCTCCCCAGACCCACGTGTGCAGAAGTCCTTACTGTGGGCCCTGGCCACACTCCTGAGCTCACATTTGGGTCTGTGTAGGTGCAGTTCTGTGCTTATGACTTCAGTGGGACACTCGGTATGTACAGATCTGATGACAGGATTGTGGCCCCAGAGGAGTAAGGGAGCACAAATGTTGTCCTTTGTTTAGGTGTCAAACCTATCCACTCTCACATTTTAATGGGAACCGCTTATATAGAGATGCTGGAGTAATCTGGAGGAAAAGCCATGTGTCATTGCCTTTTCCCACTACTACAGATGAATCAAAGCACTTAGTAAATTAACTCTTTTTATAATGTGTGTATAAATCCTGTGACTGGGCTTGGAGTAGACTTTAAGGCTGAGATTTTACAGTTTCTGGTTTTTTTATGGATCTAACAAGACCTGCAGGTCTAAGCATTTTAAGCTCATTTTTCAAACTGCCATATTACTCTTGTCTTTTTATCTGTTCCTTTAACATCCTAACAGTATTAATTCCAGACATTTCACAAGACAGTTTTTAGACATTCACCCACATGATGATGTGTTAAATTTTAAGCATGTACTTCAGAAATAAAGGAGTTAAGAAAAAAAAAATAAAAAAAAAAAGGTTAAAATGGGACTTATTCAGTCCCTTTCTTTGCAATACATAAATTCCTGTACAAATACGGAAGTAGCAGGATGAGTTAGTGTGTTTCCGTGCCATTTTTTTATAACCACGTGTGCTGTTACCTCTTGGTAGCATGTTTGTTACATAGAAGAACATGGCATTTCCCATGAAAAATGTTGAAAAAAGTTTGTGTTTTTTTTTTTTTTAAATAGAGCTTCCCTTCATGATGGAAAAAAAGAAGTTTTTATATCCAATTTCAGGAGAAACACTTTTTTTTCATAAATATAAGGACATATTTTGTTACCCACAAACAGAAGATCTGCTACTTCTCTGTATTACTTCCTATCTTCATATCTCTGATATCAGTCTGTCCTAAAAGCTCGCATCAGTTAAAGCAGGTATAGAAGCTTATCGTTATTGGACTTGGAGAAACTCGGTTGAAAACCTGGTTCTGCCTGCAGTTAATCCATACTGAAGAGGTGCTGCCTCAAGTATGTATCACCATATTATTTGTCCCTTCCACCTCCACTCCACCTGCCTACAAAAGGCTTATTTACTCAGTTTTGCCTCTGTAGTTGCTTCCCAATCCAGTTCAGTCAAAATTATCATTTTGGGATTTTTTTTTTCTTAATGTATTCTGGATAGCAGATTTATTTTAAGTTAGAACATTGTCATTTTCATTAAATGATGAAAACTGAGAAGCTGAGATTCCCATCTCAGTGAGATTTAGCTCTCAGTGAACTTGGGGTCTGTTGTGGTTTCCTGAGCCAGATTTTTCGTGTATCTGAAGCCTACTTTCTTAGTGGCATCTGTCTATTGAGGTAAAAATGTTTATTAGGAAGCAAAGATGTTAGAACTGCAAACAAATTCTGTTTAAAAATAGCAGAGAATGTATTTTTCCATTTTAGGAAAAAAATGGAAAGCAGATGGTGGGAGTTTTCGACAGTGGGACTTACTTTATTAGTTGGTAGAAAAGGGCTTGTTTTGGAGGGTCCTTTGTTCTGTAAGAGACTCATCTCCTTCATAGCCTAAATTGTGCTGTGGACTTACACACCCCTGGCATGGGGCTTGGGCTGGGTGCTGTAGGGCTCAGGGGCCCTTCCCATCTGCTTACGGACTGGGTTCAAGGTTCAGGTAATTGAAATCAGCTCCCAGCAGTTTTAATCATCTGTAATTTCATTGCCGTGGTGCGTTTTGTGATCCCAGCTCAGTTGGGCACTCACCGTGTGGCTCCCTTCAAACCATGGCCCGTCTGCTGCTCCAGCACGTTCTCTGTACATTCACGTTCGTCTGCCTCTATCAGGTGCTTGCAACATCTGCTCAGTGTTCAGCCCCTCGCTGCCTGGCATGGAAGTGACTCTGCTTCCTGAAAGGGCAGGGGAAGGGAGGGAGGAAAAGAGCAAATGGGCTGGTGCAGAGCAGCCCTTCTTCCAGGCCCTCTCTCTTGTACTAAATTTAGCTGTTGTGGCCATGAGCAGCCTTGCGCTTGGCAGCAGCATAGTGTAGTCCCTAAACTATCTCTGTTTCCTGCTGATTTCATTTTTTGCTAGGAAGGATGTGGCGCAGGACGTGAGGCAGGATTAAGCAAGGAGCATGGGCGTTAGTGGAATGACCCTAGGGAGAGACAGGCTGGTTCTCTCTCACCTCTGTCCAAAGGGAGGTAGCTGTGACCTGTCATGTAACAAAGGCTTTTCCTTCAGTGCTGGAATCATTCTTTTGTGCCATGGTTTAGTTGCCTCCCAAATTGCCTGATGCTGAACATTTATTAGGGACTCCATGATCAAATGTTTGTGGTCTGACAGAAGCAGCTGACTGGTTTAAAACAAAATATGTTGTAATATTACCTCCAGAGAGCCGTGGAGCAGAAACTTTGGAGAGGATTCGTACTTGACTGTTAAAATTCTGTTTTATAATAATTGAGAGAGGCAGGAAATTTCTCTTGTGACTTTACATTATAATGTCATCATGAGAGCAGCATCTTTCACTTCTTGAGAATCTGTCTGTCCCTGCTGCTAATTCCCCACTGAAATCTTAACTTAGCATGGATGACATGAGACTAACTTCAGCAGCCATGAAGAGAAGTGTGAACAGCCATTCCTGTGGTAAGGATAGTATGACGAATCCAAGTTGTCTGAAAGCCTGTTTTTTGCATGAAACTTGAAGTAAATGAGGTCAAGGTTCAGGTAGACTTCAGGGATTTACAGTGGTGAAGGAAATCTTGCCTTAGTGCAATTAAAATTTAACTGAAGAAATAACTTCTGTTTGGTTGGTTGGTTTGTTTTTTTTCTTGTAAGATTTCCCCTCTTGGCTTCAAAGGTCTTTGAATAAAGAATTATATTGCTGTAGTCTAGCTGAACAAAAGCAATGAAACAGCACGTGACATCTACAGTTTGTACAATCATCCTTAATGTGCTCATGTATCACATGAAATAATCAGGTATGTTGGTTTTTTTTTTAATATATAGACCTGAAGTTTTCTGAAGACAGAGTTGGCATTTTGGCCAAAGATTATATAGATTCATCAGAGAATCATAACCTCCAGTGCAGAGAGGATCCATGTGGCCTTTCCTAGTCTGCTCTCAAGGTTCAGTGAGGTCCTGCTCCTCAGCCATCAAAGCTTATTTAGGCTTTTGCTATCTATGCTGGAATGGCTCAATGACAGTTAGCATGGGCAAGTACTGCCTTATCTTTAGAAATTAATCCTGTCTTTTTGGATGCTGAGGATTTACTCTTGGCCTAGATTTTGTGTAAGTGAGCAAAGCTTTTTTTGTTTGTTCTTTCCTTGTTCTCTGAAACAAATGTCCGAAATTTATAGGTAAAGAAAAAGATAGTAGTGTGGATAATAATGTTTTTTAATGATACAATTGCCCTGTAAATCTGTGTCAGGGAACTTGCACCTGGGATTATTACCCTCATTGCTGTACAAATTGGCTGGCAGAAGTTGAATAATTTGTGGATATAGGGAACATAGATATGTCAAATGTGTACATAATATACGAAAACACATATTGTATCGCTTGTGATAGATATTTTTGGAGTAGGGAAGTGTGGTGTGAGGTTTTTTGGTTGTTTTTGAATAGTGGTCTAGATTGCATACCTTAAATAGAGTCATTTAGTAGGAAAAAGCCAAACACCTTGAGAGACTGACCGCTAAAGATTTGTCCTCATTGCTCTGTCAGTATACCTGGTAATTCCAGTTTCCCCACTCCTCCCTTTCCTGTTTGCATACCCATCCTTACCTCCACTAGAGTGCTGCTTTCTTCTTGAGCTGAAGTGGTTGAAACTCCTTGATGCCAAAGCTCCAGTTAGGAAAATAGTAGAGCGTAGGCCGTCCCAGTTCCATTAACTCAGCAGCTGTGTGTAGCTAATCAAATGCCTCTGCTTGACTTGAGGGTCACTTTTGCCTAGGTTTTACCCCCAGTGGCTTCAGGTGGCTCCTGGACTTTGCTCTGGGGCAGGTAAAGAGCACTCATGCATTCCTTTTTGCCTTAAATGCTTTTGGATTGTAGCTCCTGGTGATAGGGCAGTAAGGAACAGGAGTTAAAGCCCTGCAGTTGTTCATGAAACTCAGGGCTTTGGCTAGATGGGAATTTGTGATCCAGTGTGAATTCAAAGGAAGCAATTACAACTGGCTCCCATTTACTAACACAGGTATAATATTTACTAGCCAACACTGACTTCAGGATGACCTTTTTGGGTGGTTGGCCTGGGCTGTTGCAGCACTTCTGAGATCAATGCCATGCTGTATGTTTGGTGCAATGTCTGTTTTCATAAGTATTGAGATAAATTGGTTCAAATTAATACAGGACAAAGAAGCTTATAGATGACCCCTTGCATAGCAATGAGTTTTATAACGAGATTAGTGTTGAGTTGCATCTCTGTAAAGAATGGAGGTGGCTTTATCTAAGTAATTTTTCAGATACAGCTGCTGTTGCCTGACCAAAAGAAATCTTGCAATTTTGGTTTAATCAAAAGGACTAGTGTTGCTGAGGTGTGAGGGTGGAATAAAATTATTTTCTTTTAGGAAAACAAAACAAAAAACACCAAAACCTGCCTTCATTGTATTAGTAGTACCTGTATTCTGAATAGTGAAAGCTCCATCTCTCCCTCTCATCTCCAGGACTAGTCTCTAGGGCTTGCTGAGGTGTTAGGATTTGCAGTTTTTTCTAAAGTCTGCGTATCTAGTGCCCTTAGAATTTGTATTTCCATGGGGGGGAGTGGAAGAAGCCCCACCACCTTCAAAAAAACAAGATGTTTATGCTTCTTCTGACATTTCAAAGCTCTTGAAGGTAAGAGTCTGCTGCTTCTAAAAAGGAGGGGGCTTGTGGTTTTTCCTCTCACTTGTTCTCGTGGGTGTCTTGTGTTTCCTTTCTGTCCTCAAAAGAAATCTGATTCTTTTTCATGTTCTCTGCTATATCTGTGAAATAGCATTGTTTCCCATTTTTCTTTTCTCCCATGCACTAGAGAATTTGGGCCCCTAAACTTCCACCTATCTCTTAGTAGCAGGATTCCTCATTCTGTCTCCAAACTAGGAGCTCTGGGTACATCTGATAATAATTTCTGATGTCCCAGGGGTGGTATGTACATTTCCCAACAGGATTAATGTTTTGGGTATTTTTTGTTTTGAGGTTTTGGTGGTTTTTGTTTTTTTTTTTTTTCATCTGTTCTGTAGTTACAAGCTTAGCTATGGCCAGGGGTATTTACCATGCTGTAAGGTATCATGGACCATGTCACCAGCCAGGTATTGCAAGTAATAGGAGCAGGTAGTTCTGCTCCCTGAAGATACTAGGATCTCTGTTTTCCATGTCCGCAATTTCCCGTGTTCAGCAAAGCCTCTGGTTCATGTCAGTAGGAATGTGCATGCTTGCTCACAGGGTTTTTTTCAGCTTAGTTCACACAACATCACATATTAAGATCTTGTTTTTATTTTTGCATACATGCAGGTTGAGGTGAGTTTCAGCACAGGTCTGATTAATACAGCACTGATTAATATTATAGCTTTTGGCATTAAGATTTTAGTTGAAATAGAGATATGTAGTAATATGCATCTATAGCATAAGTGTATGTGCATACATGTGTTGAAAGATAGAAGAGCTTTGCTTGAGAGACTGTCCACTCATTCACCGACATCAGTTAAGCCAGTAAAAAGTTTTAGGTTTCCAATCCAAACCAGGCTTACTCTGCTTTTAAATGTATTAGTACCTTTAATATGTCCACTCTGGCACCTTGGATCATTGTACTATGATTCCAGTTTGGATGGGGATAGGAAGAGGAGAAGCTAAATAAATTTAAAAGTACATTTTATTTTTTGTTGCAGCTCACAAAGTTATGTAATTTGAGCACTGGATTGAAGGCAGGAGGCAAGTAGAGTGGTCTGTCGTTGACTGCATGACAACTGCAGTTTGTTGCGTGGATATCATCCCATCATGCGCCCATCGTCTAATTCTGATTGGATTCTTCTGGTGTGAAGAATCACACTTGCCATCAGTGGGATGTCCATCTGTCTGAGCCTGAAAGCAGTTCAAGGATGCAGGCTGTAGAGGAGGAGTCTGTGGGATGGCTTCACTATGCCTATGAAGTTTGATGCACATGATTTATAAGCATCCAGTCTGTTTTGAGGGATCCTTTCTTGCACTGCTATGTGGTTATGAGAGCAGATATTACTACTGAATTCCTCTGTGGTGGCCACTGAGGGAGCTGGAGACTCAGGCAGTTTGCAGACATTGGGGATGGTGTTTCGGTGGGGCTTACCAGTGCTAGGAGGTTAGAAGGTTGACCTCATTTTCTCATTGAAGGTGATTTTAAGGACTCTCAACAGCTTTCTGGTTGTGTTTGTGGTGGTTTTTTTTTGGTTTTTTTTTTTTTTTTTTTTTTTTTTTTTTTTTTTTTTATGGTTGCAGGTGTGTAAGGAGTGGTGCCCCTTCACTTGCTGTGCAGTGAGATTGTATATTCCTCATAAATTGTTTGTAAATCACTTTGGGATCTTTCTGGCTGACAGGTAGATCCTGTGTAAGCACATTACCCAGCCCTGCAAAGCCCAAGCCTTAGGGAGCTAAACCAGCTGCCAAAGCAGCAGGTGTGTCAGCTCAAAGTTACCCGTGAGGAGCAGCTGTAGGCTCAAACTTTGCCTGTTTATTTGCTCAAGGTTTTACCTCATCCTTTATTATACAGCCCAGTGAAAATGAGTATTTGCCGTGTCACTGAAAGCGGTGCCATGGAGTGGCAGCTCCTGTGCACTCGGTGGCCTCGTGGGTGAGCAAGCAGAGCCATCGCTAGTGTTGGGGGAAGGCTGTGCTGCATGTCCCATCAGAGGAGATAGGGACACCTGAACAAACAGTGGGGCATCCTGGGCTCTGGGGTGGGGTGACTGGTTTGGTGCACTCCACTGATTTTTTTTTTTTTTTTTTAATGTCTATAGCTTTTTTGTTATTGTTTTTCTGGGGCTAGATTTTGACATTAGAGCAAGTCAAGAGCACTCCAAACAGAAAGCTAAACTTGCATTTTACTTTTAATTTTGCTTCAGGATTGTGCAAGTGGACAGCAAAATTAATATCGAAACAGAAATTTCTTCTGAATCAAAGGCCAAGTGGAGGGTGTAGCAGCACAGCGTGCTGCTGTGCTCAAGATTGTTATTCTGAAAAAAACAAAACAAAACAACAATCCTCAATGTTTAAAAAAAAACTTATGTAGCAATTGAAAAGGCTGGTTTTGTTGTAACATTTTGATTTTAGACAGATTGCATGGATTGAGGGAAATGTTTACTAACATTTGTTACCACTTCTGGTCTTCAGACCCCTGGCAGCAGACTTAGAGCCAGGCAATGATGAATAATTTTTTGCCTGCTGCCTTATAGGAGGATAAAGTGGCATCAGTTTCTGGGGTTCAGAACTGTTTGCTGTTGGAGTTCAGACATCCATATCCCAGCACTGGTTGGGAATTTGACGTGCGCAGTGTAGAAGTGACAGACCGAATGTGCAGGAAACCAGCTGGTTGCTCAGAAGACCTGGTCTCTGCCTCAGCTTACCTTGGGCAGTTTGTTTGACTGCTCTGTGCCTGTTACCCATTTTATCTGCCATGTATAACTTATCTCTTTAGCTGTTAAACAATTTTAAATGGGACTGCCTTCCACTATTCAAAACAGCTGTTCTACTTCAACACAGTCTTAATAATAAATGTAAATTACTATGGTCTTCAGATAGTCAAAATAAATTTAGGAGAATGCTGGTTAATTTTCGATTTTTCAGCTGTGTTACCAAGGGTTGATCTTTGGACCTATATAACCAAACTTTTTCCTTAGTTGCTTTTGTTATTCTGCCTTTCGAAGGACTTTGTGGAAAAGAAAGCAGCATAAAAATCACACAACCGGTTTGGCAGGTCCTGTATAAACAGGAGAAATACCAGGAAAAGTCTAATGTCTTTGTTGCCAGCTTTAAAAAAAAAAAAAAGGGGGGTTAATTTTCTCCTAAGGAAAATTTCAGCTGTTGCTGTGTGTGAGGTGGACTGTGGGGATGGGTATGTGATAGAAGGGGCTTGTAGTGTTTGCTGGAAGGAGCATTCCCTCAGATGCTAGGAATATTGTCTCCGTCACCTTCTTGGCTGTAGGAGCAGAAGAAGCATATTATCATGGTTCTTGTAAGCAGATTTGTTTTTTTTTTCCTTCCTCCATTTCCTCTGACAGTCTCACAGCTCAGCTCTGGTGTTAAACACACCCTGCTTGATTAACTGGGGGTGAGTGATATCCCCCTGTTTTGCTTTGCTTGTACCAGGAGAGAACTGTGCTGGTATTTAAGATTGTGTAGCTGTGAGTTGGGATGGGTGAAGAAACTTGCCTTCCCAAATGGATCTGTGTCATTGCATAACCGTGGGAAGGGTTGGAGTGCCTCTGTCCTGATTCTTGTGGCAAAGGGGGTATATGTTTCTGGAATGGGTTTGAAGCTCCCTTCTGATTTAGGCCATCTCTGCTGCCACTTCTGAGCTGAGAGATTTCAGTCAATGCCTTGACAAGGAGGAGCGTTAGAAATCAGAAGTTCTCTCCCATGAGGAGAACATTTAAAATCAATGCTAAAATGCAAAATGAAATGCGTTCTAAGAGCTTTTGCAAGTTTGTCCATGTCATTTTACTTCTCTTGTCGTTCATCCTTCTGTTTCTAGAGCAGCAGCATAACCCCAGAAACATGGCTGTGTGGGTAGAGTGTTGAAATGGGATTTAGGTAACTTGCTGCTTCTTCCTGCACCTCTGTTCCTAACTGTAAACTAGGATGCAATCAGGCCCTTCCTGTGGTGCTTCTATATCTTGAGTATGTTTGCTTTGAGATCATCAGGGCTGTCCTCTGCTTACTACTTCTGGAACACTTCAGGTAATGCTTGCGGTGTTTGTTTCCTGCTGAGTGCTGTCACTGTATAAATGTCAAGTCCTGACTGTGGGGTTCACAGCCAAATAGAGTTTTTGGGAGAACATACTGTTTTCTAAGGTGTCAACATAGGTTTTTCCTCAGTCTCTGTACCCTGAATGGGTAACTAATCTGCTTATGTTTTGGTCCCTCCACTTGTAAAGATGAGTGTAATAACACTTCCCTTCATAGCAAAAAAGGGCTAAAGGTATTATAGGACATACTTAAATAGTGTAGTAATAATGACAATGAAGAAGCCTTCAGACTGAGTTAAAATGGGCTTAAGACTAGTACTTTACTCTCTTTTTTTTTTAAATACGTCTGAAGTTTACTCTATTTCAGCTGGCTTAGTTCCCAAGCTTCTCACTTCTGTAGTGAGGCAATATTTGCAGGTCAGAGGCAATCTTATGGTAAGGGTGGAGTGTCTCTCACTACAGTGTCCATTCAGATTTAAACCAGCAATGCTTAGTTGTGAAAACAAGCCAAAGATAACCAGAGTGAAACTCCAGCACTTCTGTTCTGTCAGGAACAACATTATAACCAATGCTTCAGGATTATGAGCTAAAACAAAATAATAATTTGAGGAAGAACAAAAAGTGATGCAGAGGTTGAAAGGAACAATTAAAACAATTGGGGAACTTAATGAACAGGAAAAGCTATGGCAGAAGGAAAGCAGCTAAACTGAGATTTGTCACAGGGCTTGACACAGCTGTGGGCCTCAGCATTTACCCCATTGTCCTTTTGGCACAACCAAGACAATGAGGGCTGTGGCAGTGCCACAAGTTGTTTTGGAGAGTCACAGCAGGTCTGGGAACAGGCAGACTTGTGTCCTCACTGTTTCTCTTCAAACCTCTTCTGTGGAGCTTGTTTTGTTCTGTGCTTTGCTGTCTGGCATCTACCACCTGCGCAGGATCCCTATACAGGAGGTGATCCACTTCTTGTTCCTCTTCTAAGTGCTGGGAGTGCCCCTGGAATTTCCAGAGTGAAGGAATAAGGTCTGTGTGGGGTGTACCCTGTCACATGGACAGGTCATACCTGGAAGGCATCTCTTGTTTTCAGAGCAGTTGGGAAAGGATTGCTAATAGCTCTCCTTACGCAACAGAATATTCACCCGCTTAGTTCATTACTTATTAGCTCCAGGCAGGGTCATGGCAGATTTGTTAATAGCAATGGTCAAATCATTAGAGTGTGCAGCATTAATGGAGGAGAAAGCATTTAATAAAGAGCCATCACTTGACCCTGTTATTGTCCATGGAATATAGACCCTATCGTTGAATTCAGGCTCCACTCTTTTCCTGTCATCTACCACTTCTTAAAAGTATGTCTTGCTCAGGAGCTTCAGCTTCTCTTTGAACACATGTGAAAGCACATCTATTCTTCATTTGGATCAGATGTGCAGTACCATGACCAGCTGTTTCTGTACAAATATATTTGAAAACTCCCCTTCAAGTTCTGCCAATCCTGATGGTCCTGTGCAGGAAGGACCATGTTTTTTAGGAAATAAAAGATTTTACTGTGCCTCAAGCTATCTCCCAGGTGCTTTATTTTCTTTTTCTAAGTAGTATTTTAGTGTCTGATGGTCAGCAAAATGTTCAGTTTCTTCTGCTTTCCATTCTTGTACTATTAGACTGCTGACTAGAGAGACCTTACAAAAGCTGCTAAATAGCTTATTTAAAAAAAAAAAATCCAGTTTTTGTACAGGCTGACCTGCTGCAGATTTAGTTTCTTTTTATGTAATTCGGCTTCTTTCAGTGGTCTCCCAGTGCATCTTTATGTTTTGATCACAGCTTCTTACTAGCTTATTCTTCTGCAATATGTCTTCCAGATTACCTTCTCATCCCTCTGTTTATATCTTCTTTTGGATGTTGGGCTGTATCTGTCCTTTCTTCTGTCCATCTCAGTAGTTCCTTTATTCCTTCCTTATAAGCTAGATCATTTGACTCTTGTAAAACTTGCCTGTGTTGCATACATTGGGGTGTGTGTATATATGATACAGAATGAAGAGCCTGCAGGATGCAATATTCTAAGTGAAATCCTACAAGCTGTTTTTTACATACTCTCATTTGTCAGCTAGAGCTTCCTTTTCTAGTCACACTGATCTTAATGTTGCTCACATTGAAGTAAGTAGTTGGAGTAGGTGAAAGAATAGGGGGAAAGGAAGATTGTAATTTGATGTTTCTTCCATATCCAGTTTCTGTACAGTAGTCAAGGTCAGTGCAAATATGGCCCTTTCTAGGAACTCCCTCTGTGTTTAATGTGTTGGGAGTTGAATAATCTGAATTTTTGTGATATTTTATACTGGGAAACATCCATGATCTCTTGTTTCTGGATTAGCTTATTAAGACAGCCTTTGAGAATGGGTATTTTATTTGGCTGTCTTCTCTTGTTAAAAATTGTTTAATTTTACTCAAGTAGATCTGCTGATTTTTTCACCAGCAGCCCTTATTATAGCTGTTCTATTCCCAGACTGGACTAGATTCTCTCTGGAAAATTGTTTTTACCTACTTAGAGGTGTTTTGGAACAAGGGGATGTGGCACACTTCCCTGCCATGCTGTGTATGCTGGGTTACTGTGGCACTACTTGAATCTTCAGGATTACAAACTGTAAGATGTAGCATTAGACCTTGCCATGGCACTCCCAGCTTTCTCTGGGCATTTGGCATGTCCTTTTTCATGGAAAGTCTGCCAGATGTCTGAAGTGTGGAGAAATGCTGTGTTGGAAATGCAGGGGTGCTGTGTATGCAATAGTAAGTAAGCTTAAGTTACTGAGGGGAGAGGCCCATATATGGATTTTACTTCCACCAGTGTAAATCTGGACCAAAAACACTGTTTAAAAATAAATAAATAAAATTCACTGAATAATTTTGCAGGTACAGATGGGAGCAGAATCCAGCTGTGTATTGGGACCAAGAAGGATAATTTCTTATATTTGTAAGTGATGTTTTTAAAATGTGTATTTCAGGATGTTGCAGCTCTACAGGAATTCTGTTTCCATCAGTGATGGAGAGTTAAAAGAAGCTCTGACTTTTATGTGAATTACTCTCCCATGGTTTTTTCACTGCTTAACTGATGAGCAATTAGATATCCCAGGACAGTGAATGAGTTGACCTCATCTGTGTGACAGTTCTGACCTGTGATTTGTGCTATGTAAATATTTGATATACGCTTTTGTGAAGGACCCTGTTCACAGTAAGAAATGTTCAGAAAGCAATGCACATCCATGATAGGAAGATCAGAAATGATGATTGTCCTTGGATGTGTGTTTGAATTCACAGTAACATTGTGACTTTGACAGCTCAGTAATGCAGCCAAGTAAAAACACTTGTGCCATACCAGCCCTGAGATGCAGAAGAGGAGCTTTCCCATAACTCATGAGAGGGCAGCTCCCTGTGCACCATGTTTCCCCTTAGTCTTCCCATCTCAGTTTCATGGCCTCCAGGAACCTTGCCCTGAAATGAGCACATGACTGCAGTTCAGGGTGTTAATTCCCACGCACACAGGCAGGGTTGTACAACAGCCATATGTTACGGAGATGAGGCTTCCCAGCCCTGCCTCTTTTAGAAAAGAGAACACAAAAAGTGCAGTGAAATATCTCAGACGTGCAGCTAAGCCTGGAAAGTTCTTTGCTGTTGCCTTCCTTGCTTCCCTGCTGCTTACTCACTGGCCACAGTACTTCAAAGGCTCATGTGGGATTTTTTTCCCCTAGCTGTACAATGAACTGTCTCTCTTGAGCTTTCTGTGGAGTGAGTGTACCAACAAATTGTGGTATAGATGCCAAAGGGACCCTGTGGGTTACAGTAGTGGCCCAGATTTTTCCATGCCCTGCTTAAACAAAGGTCAGTAGCAAGTTCTTCAGAGAAGCATTGCAGTGACAACCCCAGGATGCAAATTTTGGAGTTGCATGTTGAAAAGGGCTGGGGGCAGATAGTTTTTTAATGTCAGGCAGTTGAATCCATGGTTGACTTCTGCCTTGAAGTAGTAGGTTGAGGGGGGGGCAAGTCACAGCTTTGCTGCCTTTTCTTGGAGCCTTGCTGCAGAAGAGTGGGTGGATAGATAAGGCTTTACCCCTCTTTGGACTATGATGATTCTACTTCCAAATTCTGAACCAGAATCTGCCTCTTGTGTATTTTCTGCTGCCTAGCTGGGATACCTACAGATAAAATTATTTATTATACATATAAATGACTGATCCTTTGATGAACTGTGCTGAGGTTTTTGCCTTAGTTTTATCTTCTAGTTTTACCTGATACTATCTTCACATAGCCTGTTCAATTCTCTATTTCCCCATATTAGCAGCAAAGAAATACTTTTTAAGTGTGTGCTTAAGCTAGTTTTTTGCTGCATTGGCACTTGCTAATTTGTAATATTTTGGAGTACTTACACAATAATGCAACTGTATCCTGGCATTTCCAGTGACGGCATTGACCTCCTCAAGCTGCCTTTTCATAGCACTTCAGTGCATTGGTATTGCTGTCTGTACAATTTTAATTTAATTAGGACGGTGGCTGCAATCACTATGAGAGAAGCATGAACTGCCCCACTGTCTCCTTTCCCCTTCCCTTTGTGATGAACCATTGCACCGCTGTGTTTGTTTTTTATTTGCTTGAGTAAGGATTGAGGCATGAGAGGAGAGCCATCACCTGCCCCTGTGCACGGAGGACAGGCTGGAAGGAGGAGTCAGGGAGGAACTGAACTTCACAAAATTGCTGAGGTTACTGACACAATCTCTTCTTTCTGCCCAGGAAACAAGATGTTAATCTTTTCCCGTGCTGCTTTGCATAAGGTCCATTCCAGAGAGCTGTGTTTGTTTTAATTTCTCTAATTACTGATAGTGTGCTGATTATGCTACTATAGATTTGACGTGAATTGCTATATTAATGGGATCAAAATTTAGGAGATGTCTGGCATGGAAATGAAGAAGACGACAGCAGCTGTGGGAAGGGAGGGAAGTGGAGAGTTGAATTCATAGCCTGTTACTGTAGGGCTCTAGTTGGCTTTTTTTTGGGGCCTGAGCCTTTGTCCCTGGCAGAAGTTGGAGTATGCAAACTATAACATTGACCAAAGTCCCCAGATGTGCTATTCAGTCCATTGGAGGCTCTAATTTCTGCCTGCTCCCTATGTTAGACCATGTAACTCATCTCACAGTGGTCTTCTGGACTTTCATAGCCAGCTGTGGTATTGCATACAAACCACTGGCAAACAGTGCATCTGTCCTCCTTCCCTTTCCTCTTCTTCTCACTTGCTTCCCTAAGGATTAATTTACTTGAATAGGGGCTGTTTTCCCCTGTGCTGCTCTGTGGCTGGTTTTCTGTCATTGTCCTACTGGGTGCCAGATGCTCAGGGCCTTCTGAATTTTTCCTACAAACACATCATTTTCCCCCAACCACCTTTGTCTCTAAGGCCCTTTCCCCCCCTCTGCTGTACTCGAGCCACGTACTCCTATGAGGATCCACAGTAGGAAAATCAGACCCTCACAGACTTCCCCTGGCTCCTGGTCCCTTGGCCTGTCTTTTCATTTCATGGCACAGGTACACCAGCACCCAGAGAGACAAATGTGTGTCAGCTTTCACTCTCAATTCCTTTCTCCCTATGTGGTATCATTATGTGCAGTATAGGAGAAAGTTTTTATTCAGTGATTAGGGTCAGCTGCCTTTTCTGTCCAGCACAAGGTATTTGCAGCCCATGTTGCCTGTTTTGGTTTCCTGAAAACTGCAGCATAGGTATTGCATTTCTTTGGTTTATCAATTAAAGTAGTTTTACTATGCCACCTATCCAGCTACTGAAATAATCATGTCATTGGGACAACATAAGAGCTTGCTTAGCAGACTTCCTTACGTATTTTATTTTCATTTCTACAAAAACATGTATATTCTTTGTGCCTGCCATATGAGTGAACTTTGTAAAGGGACAGAAAGACTGTCAGATTGCAAAGCTGTTACTTTGGCGTTTAGAAGGGTGCAATTATATCAAAAGCCTGAAGCTGTTTTTATTTGCAGCCTCCCTCTTCCTTGATTGTTAGACTTATTTTAAATTTAATGTTGATACTTTGATTTTTTTATTAATATTTTTATTTTAGCAATATGAATTACTTGTGTTCCTGATAGAGAAAATTCTGTTCAGGTAGTTTTTGTCAGTAAAGGATGTGCCCCAATTCTTCAAACTGAAATTACCGTGTGCTTTGATGGCTTTGGAAGTCCAGTCAGCTATTAGATACATGCCTACTGCATAGTCACTATGTCTATAGGTCAATATAGCTTTTGATTTAGATGGGATGGCTTTATCTTTATCTATGGCATTCTCAGGAGCTGAATATTTAGTAAAGAGATAGAACCCATACATTCTGTTGATTTTTAGCCATGTGTTTCAGCCTGTCTCTGCTCAGTTGGGCAGGTGAAAGCATGTCCTACTCTCAGCAGACCTGGCTGGTTGTCCAGGTGGCCCTCTTGGAGCACCAGTCACCAGAATAAGCACCCAAGAGGGCCTTCAATAAAAACTGACTTTGTGTAGCTCTTCAAATTACTGTAAGCAACATGAAATTCCATGGTGAAACTTTCTTGACTCCCTGTGAGCTGAAGAAACTGATCAAAAATGATGACATCAAGCAGTATGCCATCTGTTTTAGTCACCTCTTTGTGGCTGCTGGCAAAATGCTCAGGAGTTGCTATTTTGAAATTTCTTAGCTGGTAATTGTTTGGGGCTGAGCATTTGTTCACTTGTAGGTTTAGATGTTTATAGAGTCCCCTGGCAGGTGGTGAATAAGGAATGTGGTAGTACCAAGCTCTTTCTTAGCATTCATCACCAAAAATCTCACAGGACCACATCAAATGTGTATTGATTTAGTTTCTTTTACCAGTAAATGAAGCTGCAGCAAGGCTGTTTGCTCAAGAACACGCAAGGTTCATGCAGGTTGTGCCAGCACTACCTATCCTTCCTCCCAAGCTGTGGCTTGAACAAGCCTACCATTCTTGGCCTTAATACAAAGGGAAATATTAAACTTGACTAGTTAGGGAACGCTTTCAGAAAAATTCCTCATGGCAGAATATCTGGTTGCATAACCCTAGAAGCATGAGACACCAGCCATGTTTTTGTTTGGTGGATTCCACAGACAGAAGCACTGGGCAGTCCTGGAGTTGTGAAGATTAATGCAATCCATTCTCAGTGGTGTGAGCACAATAGGTACCTCCTGGAAATGTGACTCTGGAAAGCCTCAGAAAGCCTGGAGGAGCACATGTGACCTTGTGCATTGACTCTGCAGGCTGAGCACTGCGTGTGGCTGAGCACAGAGCAGGGGCAGGTTGTACAACTAGACTGGTGCTTGCAGTTCTGCTGCCAGCCACGTTACTGCCCCATGCTGCAAACAGGGATTAAGCTAATTTTTTCCACAAGCCCGGTGTCTTGACCTCCCTGTGCCATTACCATTCCACACCTTTTGGAAATCTGTCCAGAACAGTTAAAGGGCAGCTCTTTCAGCATGCAATTGTTGAATGTATTGCCCTTGAGAGGCACATGCTGTCCTTTTTCAAGACAGCTTAACTCTGAAATTACTTAGCTCATTTGAGCTGTGCTCTTGCTGTAACTCAGGCTGTGTGTCTAATAAAAAGAAAAAGACTTACCTAATGTCTGTAAATTGCTTTGATATTTAGGCTAAAGGTGCTGACAGAAAAATGTAGGATTAGCAAGAGAGGGCATTTCAAAGGCACTAATAGGAATTGGATAGCTAACTCCCCTTCGTGCCTTGTAAAATGCCTGCTGCAAATAGTAATTCGCACAGTACTGTGGACATCCAAGATGTGTGGGAAAAGTGTCTGCAGTTCCATATCTTATTTGGTTTTGGCTGTCCTGTCCTTATGAATACTAGGAAACAATGAATCAAATGCATTTGTTTAAAACAGTAAACCTCAATGAAACTGTCATGGTATAAATCAAGTTATGGTATGCCTTTAGGAGATTGATCAGTAAAGGCAGCACATACAGAAAGCATAATGCCTTGGTCTGATACAGCACCTCCTGGGTCTTGAGGGAAGTGAATGGGTTCTGGGTTTAATTTCATTTTCCACCTGCTCCTGGGAAGTGAGGAGACTCTTTGAAGCCACTTTGTCTTTGCAGTGGTATTTCAGTGAGAATACAGTGCGACCTGAGATTGGACTGTATCCTGCATTCTTCAGGAGGAAGGAAAAGGACTTTGACTCTCCCACCTATCCTCCAATGCCCATTACCAGAGGCAGGCATCTGTGTGTTTCAGAAGTGTTCCACTTTTTATAAATATCTCCATGAACAAAGTGAGTGGCTGCAGTGTGGTTTGATTATCTGCGCTGTGGATCATAGCAGGAAATGCTGGGAAGTGCCTGGTCTCCCTCCCTTCCAGGGGTGCTGTGCACCAGGGTGATAGGTGCAGATGGGCACAGAGAGCCACACCTCTGGAAAGGGAGACACAGAGTCAGCCAGTTTGGGTCGGGGAAGGAGCCAGGGAATTTGAAAAATCAAATAATGCCTTGTAGCTCCACAGGTGCATCTTTCATCATGTCACAATGAACATCCCCATTTGGTAACTGCAAAAAACTGAATTCGTGCTAGCTAATGGGTTGCTGTTGCCTGGCCAGTGATGAGTAGAAAGAAACTGAGTTTGTGGGAGACAGAAACATAAGACTGAACAATTTCTCTTTAAAAAGTACTGAGCTGACAGACACAGGGGCCATACTTGCAGAAATAACAAAGTGATGGTGGCGTGAAACAGGCTTGTCTTCTCTGTCTAAACATACAATAGTCTGTTCTCCACATGCTGTCAGTCTTCTCTGCCATGTGGTTATAGGGTGTTGTGGTGGGACTCTTGATGTTGAGGGTAAACATCTGGTTCCACCTGAGCTCCTGAGCAGCAAACAGCACCTTGCAAAACAATTAACTGCGCTTGCTTTGAAGCAGTGGCTGCAAGACTTCCTAGGTGTTCCCTTTACTTTTGAATGTCCCCTAATCTGCCTGCAGAGTTTTTTTGCAAACCTCTCCTTCCCTTTGGTGGCAAGGGTGCTTACATTTCATTCTACAGGTGCCTCTATCAGCCTCAGTCTATTTTCCTGTCTCATGGCTGTGATAATGCTGTGGTTTGTCATGGAAGCAGTTACCTTTTCTTGGTCCAGCACCAAATTTGTCTTTTCTGTTTGCCAGCGATCAAGGTCGGGGTGAGAGGCTGTCCTGCAAATGCTCAGAAATTACAGTACCTCCTTCTGCTTCTTTATGTGCAGGGATGTAAATCCATACTTGCACTGGCGTGTCAGTATTCTGGAGAATAACACGCATTACCTTCCAGGAAGCATATAATAATGTTTTTTTAGGTTCCTGTAAAATTGTGGCTATTTTTATTTACAAAGGGTATATTTTGTACTATGATTGGAGTACATGATTGGAGGCTTAAAATATGGAAGAATTTTCCCTTCACATAATATGAAGTTTCAGTCTTAGATTTCTCGTCGGGCATTTTCATAAGTAAAAACCTAATTGTGACAATTACGAAACTAAGTCTTCATTCACAAGTTGCCCTTTAACTCTATTTGACTGTACTTGGTTGCAAGTTAAACTACTTCAAAGAAGGTAATAGTAACCGGTTTAGCAAAAACAAGAGTACTACATTACTTGATGGTAAATAGTCTTTGGTGATGTGTTTTTCTGCAGCAATTACAAAAGTTACTGATTAATGTCTTTAAAATGGTAGGAAGGAGTATAGTGCTAAACACTTATCTTGTTCAGATCATGACTGATTTGTTAGCATAAGATTAAGTGGTTTTGGCACTTCAGTGATACTCATGCTTGTATCATGGACTTGCTGTCAGATTTTCATTGACATAAAACCCTTGGGAGTCTCCCCATTTGCGTGTCACTTCCCCTTTCCTCCCTTGGTAAATTTCTCAGGAGACCCTTGGATACTTCATGACTCTCTTGAAAATTAATCCTGCCACCCTAAAAGGTGCTTGGCCCTGCTTCAGGACTGGGCAGCGCTGGCCACCACTGTTCTGGGGCTCCCTGGGCAGCTGGTGCATCAACAAGTGCTGCTCACATCACCAGGCACACACTTCCTTCCTTCCACCCACATACACCTCCTCTGCCATGGCTTCATACCTCTGTTCCAAAGTTCACGTTGTCCTCTCTCTTTCTCTCCTCTCCCCCCCACCCCCCCACTTTCTTTTAACAGCAGGAAAGAGTTTCGTACACACCTCCAGTGAGCCCGGTACCAAATTACTCTTCGTCACCACTACATGTCCCTGTGCCTCAAGCGATGAGGATGGAGGAAGACCCCATCAGACTGCCAGCACACCAGCGTGAGTGTCAGCACCAGGCTGCTTAAGTTCTTGCACTGAGGAGGGGGTGGGGCGGGGCAAGGAGTTACTTCTGGTTTTATGGAAGAAAGCACGGAAGTCCCTGGCTTTATACTTTTTTATTTGTTTGTTTTAATCAGCTCTAGCTGGTTTGAATCTCCCCTCCCACCTCCTGCATCTCTCATCAAGCATTTGCCCTGTTTTTCATGGCAGGCACAAATGTGGAGGGTTTATTATGACGGGAAGTGGTGTGTTTCCTTCTGCTTTATTGGAATTGCTCAGTTACGTTCTGCAACACAAGCTGTGGCAAGAGGAATACGTTTGTGCTGTGGCTGTTTTTAGGTTCTGAGGGGTCTCAAATATTTGTGATTCCCAGGCTCTCTGGTGTAGAGCATGATTGCTGCCAGAGGCAGTGGGAAAGGAGGAGGCTGTGCACTGTGCTGTGCACAGAAGGATGCTGCAAAGGAGGAAGGACATATCACTGACATTGGTAAAAAAACTGGAGCTGAGGGCAAGATCAGAGCCAGGTACTTCCTTGCTGAAATGATTTAATGTTTGACAAATAGGAAAGGCCAAGGACTGTTGGCCAGTGAGAGGTAAATTATGATGGGGACAAGAAGAGTGTAATTTTCCTTTTTGGAGGTGAAGCAGTTCTGATGGAAATAAAGATGTTTTAAGTAAACTTTGGTCAGGTGTTACATTCCTGGGGTACTTAAGCAACAATGAACAAGAGGGCCAGGAGCAAACAAAACTTTGTGCTTTGCCCTCTGACAAACGGGTTTGGGATTTTATGGGGGGAAGAGGGGGAAGTCCATGTTTATCACAAGACACTATAATTCCTGTCCTCGACTGTCTTCCACACACACTCCTTTTCTGGATGCAAACTGTGTTTAAAGCATTTCTTTAGTCCTGTGCTCGCTCCCTTGCTAGTCACTGAGTTACTCTGCCCCACGATCACTCGTTCCCATGCTGTGTCCCACATGTCTTGTGTGGCCCAGTTTTCTGTGCTTCCTGGTGGGAATGGGAGCTGCTGCTGTAGGGTTTCTGACAGTGTCTGCTCCCTGCCTGAGCATCTGTGAGCTCCCAGGTCTGGCTTACACGTGTGTGTGGCTGCTCAGCTGTTCCTCTGGCCTGGGGAGGACTTGGCTGCCGCACTTACAGGGCATTTCTATGCTTTGCCCAAAGTAGGCACGAAAAAACCCAACACAGAAGCAGTTTTTCTCCAGCAGTTCTTTTCCCTGCTGGTGCTGTTCATCCCCAAATCTTTTAGGCTTTTTCCTCATTGCAGTAGTTGGTACTGTTTACTTCTTCTGTGGGAGCCACTGTCTGTCCACTCCGCAGCCAGGATCAGAGCTGGGTTTCCACTTATTATTGCCCTCCCTACTGTGTCTGGCAGATGCATAAGGCAGGGATGCAGAGACTCTTGATACTGAAAGTGGTGGTACATACGGTACCTGCTTCCTTCCCATCAGCTAGCCAGCATGCTGAATAGTGTTGAATTTATCCTCTCAGTGAAGACTTCTTTCACAGTATTTTTAGAATGTGATCCAACCTTTCACCTTGACTCTTGTTTTGGTTTTTCTGTTCTTTTGATTGGCACATTTTTAAATTTGCAAGACTTCTTTCCCTTTAGTATTTCCACACCAGTCTGACTTGTTGCAGTGTAAAAGCAAGGATGATTAATCGTGAAATAGCCTTCCATAAAGTTAGTGTCCGAGGTCATAAAACAACATGGAACACATTTACATAGCCTTACTAATTGTAGTCAATGGCAGTGTAGTATTTTGTAGCTCAGTATGCAGTCAGTATTGACACAAAACATCGTTGTCAACCAACAGACCACCCAAACACTGTTAAAACCACTCTTTAAGTACCTAGCTTCATAGCTAGGCCAGGAGCAGCCATTCTGAATTTCTAAAACGATCTCTGGTATATCTTTTGTTACAAAACTTCATGCATTAACTGCTGTGTTTAGGTCCAGTAACTGAGCTACACCATGTGCAGAAAGATTTCTGCTCTTCATGTAAAAAACTTAAGTGATGAGAAGGATATAAGGTCTCTAGATGTTCTTTTAATGCTTAATTATCTCCTTATTTGCTTTTTTTTTAAAGTGTCCTATTTATAGTTTGAATTAGTCAGCTTCAGTTTCCAACTATTAGATCTCATTATCGCCTTTCCTGCTAAATATTGTCGAGACTCCTCCTGATATAGGTGCTTTTAGATTGTCACTTCTTAACCTTTTCTTGGCTAAACTGGAGAGGAAGAGAGGTTCTTAAGGCTATCAATCTTCCTGTTAAGCTTTCAGATTTCAAATTCTGTTTATATCACCTCTGTGAACTGACTCCCGCTTCAGACATCCTTCTTAAAGTGAAGACAACATAAATGAAGATGATATTCCAATAGTCTTGCTAATACTGTGTATAGAAATAACTCAATTCCTTTTGGATTTTGTGTCATGAGGTTTTAAGAGGTATTAATATAGGGTTTTTCAGTTCCTGTATGGAGTTCTCTCATTTATTTTTTGGTTTTTTTTTTGTTTATTTTTGGAGATGTGTCTGAGGCAGAGCTTTGATCTTAAATCCAGACTGCCTCAAAAGTCAGGCAAAGCAACTAATTTTTAGTTCAGACTGTGTGTAAAGGTTGGGTTTAGATTTGCAAAGTCCGAGGATTTTCTAGGTCTGAGATTTTGTTAGGTTCAATCCCTACTGTTGTTTTTGTTGTTTATGTGGAGCATAATAACTTTTTCAGCCCTTACTCACTGCAGTACAACAGGGAGATGTGGTAAATTCCTCCACTCACACACACAGAGCCGATAGGTTGTCAGGCTTGCACTCTTGTTTCCATTATATTCTGATGGTGTTTAACAAGATCAGGGCAGGGTTCAGTCCCAACCCACACATCTTCATGTACCTGTGCCATAGGTGCAGCTGAAAAGAGCAGTTTGACCCAAAGAGAGGCCTAGAGACAAATGTTTCACATGGAACATGTAGAGCACTCTCTGGATTCAGGCAGTTTTATGCCTTCTGATAAGAAATTTCACTGTTTCTAATGTTCCAGAGCACTCTGAGAGCACCAACAGCAAAAGTATCAGAACAATAAGTAAAGCAATTTCCTTTGGTGTTCTCGCTGCTTAGTGAGCAAATGAGCTCAAGTAGGCTGTGCTGATTTCATCCAGACTGGAAAAATAAGTGCAGTTTGGAAGGGTAGAATGTGGACCTCTCTTTGCTACAAGCTTCCATCTCTTTGGTCAACAGAGCTAAAATTATATAGTCAAACACCTTTTTCTGGGGGTGATGTGAAGGCACTTTCCCCTTCTCACACAGCCTTTCATGTTTTAAGTAGCTTCTTTCTCCCCAGCCAGCCTATTGTATAGGAATGCAGTATAATCAGTCTTAACTTTGAATCTCTGGGATAGTAAGAATAATTTCTGGATAAAACATACCTTCCTCTGGTGCTACACTTCTCTGTAAGGGACTTTTGACCCATACTTTTAAACATACTTGTCTGCCTAACATCCACTAGAACAGGGTATTTGGGGCATTGTCAACAAAATATCAGTGGGGAGCTGGGGAATATCCTTTCCTACATTTCAAGTATGTAGTAAGAAAACAGTTGCTCTTTGTCCCTGGTGTGTCTGCCATGGTAGCTTTGCAGCATATATGATTTCCACTAGACTACACTAATGTCAGATAGAAGGAGTGTTTGGAAAATTCACATTTTTTACTGAGGATTGAAGAGAAGTAAGTTCAGCTCACACACAAGGTGCTGCCCTTGGTGCCTTCTGGGACCATAGACACCTTGTTTTAGATCCCCCACTGTAAAACAAAAAAAAACCACGAGTGCAAAGACTCTTAAATGTTTTGAAAAATAATACAGAAACTCTCCAGGTATTGTGATAATGAAAAATATAGAAATAGGTGGAAGTCCTCTGGAACTACTTACATACCTCTTATCTCTAGGGAAACACTCCATTTTGCCACAGAGAAAGTTAGTGGGGTTTTGTGGTGCGGGTCTGTGTTTTTTAAAATTTCATTTTATTCTTTGTCTCATCTGGTAAGATGTTATTAGCTACTTATTTTATGCTATGGCAAATACCTTGTAATAAAAAGTTCTTGGAGCTGGATAGAGGATACAGCATGTAAGAGATGGATATGAGAACCTTTTTCTGTGTCTATTAATATGTTCTGAATTATGGAGAAAACAGCTTTTTCCTTTTTTGTAGTATACAAGATTAAAATAAGGTGGTTTGCTTGCTAAAACAGCAACTGTAAATGTGTGCTACGGTCTTGATGGATTTCTTTTGTTTCCTTCAATATAAAATTTCTTCAACAAGAGAGACAGAAGAAATCCCAGTACTGAGAAAGGATTTGTTTCATGCTCTGATCCTGTGCAACATCATTCCCCCTTGCATGCTTATGTTGATCTGTACAGTTTGATTTTTATCTCTGAAGGGCATCTTCTCTTGGGAACATGTGTGTGTTGTTTAGGGAGAGTGATCTCATGGGCAAAGACTTGAGAATTTTCTCTTGATACAAACATGAAAAAAAGTTCATTTGTTCCTCTGAACTAATTACTCTTCTCTCCTTTATGTTGGCATCCTTCATATGTCTGCAGCCCATTGTCATAGTAAGACACGCTGCATATACTTTTCTGTGCACACAAAGCAATTCTTCTTCTTGTTGGCAACAACTATTTTTTCTTGCTGTTGCCTTTTTTCTGAACCCCCAAAGGTTTGCACTGATGTTCAGAGGGCAGTGATACACTTGAGATGTCACAGTACATACTTCACCTCATAGGGGAGAACTTTTACTTTGGGACTGCAGTGTTGTCTTGACTCCACTCACTTTTGGGGTGCTGTGGTGGTGGGAAAAGCTAAAGACCTATTTGTAAAATCATTGGAGTGCTTTTTGTTTCCATTGTAGGCTTGGGTTCTGGTCTTTGGTTTTCCAGTGTGTGATAAGTTCCAGGTCACAGCTGATTTGGATAAACTTCATAGAATGCAGGCCTGGTCACATACACCTAGTGAGATCACATTTTTTATTTTAGTATCTCTCTGTCCTGTGTTATTATGGTCTGTTTTACTTCCCTCATTAAGGACAGAAAGGAATTTTTTTTAGTTTTCTGCAAAGATTATATTAAAGGCCTTTAAGTTTTTTAATGAGTGTTTCATAGGAATCTTTCTGTATGGCTATTTGTATTATTATTTGATACTCTGATTTGATGGGAACTAGTCCAGTGCTTCTGTATTAGTTTGGCATCTTTGTGATCTTAGCAGTACCATATGGTGCAATAAAGTTCTGTGTGGACATGAGTAGTAGGGTAGGACAGGTAGTTGGGCAGTTTCTTTAAACTAAGGCATTTATTAGACCTGAAGGCAGTTTGTTGCCAGTTTCTTTCTTCTGACCATGCATTACTGCTTATATGCATCATTTGGGTTTTAAGGGCACTAGTTTTCTTTTTTTTTTTTTTTTTTTCCTTATTAAAGGAATGTAGGAAACCATTAAGAGAAGGTGGAGGAAACAACAATACTCAGGATTGCCAGGGATTCATTTTTTTTCTGTATTGTGTCTATTAATTATGCTACTCCTTTTATTAATCCTTTGGCACCTGTTAATTATTGTACAATTTTGGCCAGCAGCTGGAAAGTCATTTTGAAGCATTAAGAATATTGTTGTTTAGTTACTAGAATATTCAATGCACTGAACTGAAAGCATGCAATGAGATGGGAAAAAAAGCCCTTTACCCTAAGCCACATTTAGAGCAGCAAGGAATGAAAATATTTGCTTTGGAAGGATCTTTGTGGAACAAAACTGACTGATGCACATACAGGGGAAATAAAATAAAAGCTTCATATGACAAAGGGACTGGGAGAGGTGGCCAGAATGTCAAATTAGTAGCTGAGACTAATCCTGGTCCTGCTGAATGAGTGGATAAATTCCCATTGATTTTCATGGGACCTGGGCTGGCCTCTTTCTCAAATTATTGGCATCTCCTAGACCTCTCTTTGCTCTTCTATGACATTATGGCCACTTAAACCTTGTTCTTCCCTCTTACTGCCCTTGCCTTTTCTCCTAATCTGCTTTTCACCTTAGGTGTAACCAACCCATGACAAAAAAAAAAAAAAAAGAAAACAATTAAGCCTGACAATGGCACTGCTTGCTAACACCTTATTGAAGTATTTAATCTTGATGTTACATCTTTGTTTTCTACCATAGGCTATTCTCACGTATTTTATTGTGAGCTATTCAGAGAGGGTCCATCCAGCAGTGCCTCCTGGTCTTTCAGTTTATAATTGTTAATAATCTACTGACAGACCAGCTGGAGTGTGGAAATTCCAGCCAGCCATCCTGTCAGCCTCAGTACCCATTACTTTGGTTTACCCCTGCAAAGCTCCTTCAGGATTCTGAGCTGTGTCCAGTTGTTGTGTAAACAGAATGCAAAGCATGAGCTGGGGAGACACTGATCATGCCTCTAACCTAAGGTAGGCTGTTCCACAGACACCCTCTTGTGCTCACCTGAATAGAACTCATATGCTCCACCCTGCATCCCAAGGGTTTCTTACTGTGAATCTCAGGCCAGCCTCAAAGAGATCCTCCAAACAGGAAACTTGGATGGGTGGGAAGCCCAGCGTGAGTCACTCTTGTGCTGTGGCTGGGGAGGATGTTGAGATGCTTGAGCGCATCCAGAGGAGGCAACGAGGCTGGTGAAGGGCTTGGAACACAAGCCCTGTGAGGAACGACTGAGGGAGCTGGGCTTGTTTAGCCCTGAGAAAAGGAGACTCAGGAGTGACCTTATCACTCTCTACTCTGCCTGACAGGTGGTTGTAGTCAGGTAGGGGTTGGTCTCTTTTACCAGGCAGCACTGACAGAACCAGAGGATGCAGTCTCAAGCTGTGTCAAGGGAAATATAGGCTGGATATTAAGAAAAGGTTTTTCATGGAAAGAGTGAAAAGTTCTGGAAATGGTCTGCCCAGAGAGGTGGTGGAGTCACCATCCATGTATGTGTTTAAAAAAAGACTGGATGTGGCACTTGGTGCCATGGTTTAGTTGAGCTGTTAGGGCTGGGCTGGACTCGATGATCTTGAAGGTCTCTTCCAACCCAGTCACTCTGTGAATTCTGTGAATATAGATGCTAATGTTTTATATGGACTGTGTTGCACTGGGAAGAGTGAAACACCATTACTGATTCCGCTGGGGAAATGGTGGCCTTTGGATCATGAGGATACTGCTTTGCAATTTTTCTGGCATGGTCTTTGTTCATCGCCTGTAGGAAACAACATCACAGAATCACTGCCTGTGCGGTCTAATGAGCACAACACAATCCACCTGCTAAGAGCCCTTTTAAACCCCCTTGTCACTGGGTTTGCACTGGAGTGACCAGGGCCCCTTTACTTGTCACTTTTGCAAACAGTTGGTGAGTTTAACCCTAAATATTAACTCCTTACTGCTGCCTGGTGGCTATGGCAGAAGCATCCAGGTTAAGTGTGAAAAAACTTGTAAAGGAAGCTCACTTGCTGTTAGCTGCTTTCTGCTCCTTGAAAGACTATAGAATCAAGTGGTTTATTTTTCCCAATGTGCCTGGTTGTTGCCCATAACTAACAGCAGTTTCATGCTCTGACCATTCCCAGTGGAAGCATGTGGAGCACTAAGAGCCTTCCTGCCTCAGTGGGAACTTGCAGAGCAGTCCTAATGTGGGAGGTCAAAGAGACCTGTGCTTCAGGATCCAGAAAGCTGGCAGTGTGGTTGGGATTCCCGGTGGTGCTAAGCCAGTCTTTCACCCTTTTGGAGAGCTTCACTGTAGGGTTTTAAATCTCCAAAATACATGTTCACCTCTATTCAGAGAGGAAAGGAAGCCATGTAACTTTAATATGGGATTCAAGCTTGATCCCTTGTGGAATTCCGCTGGAAAGTGTGGAGAGGAATAAGAAGCAGAAGCAGCAGGACATTTATGGTATTGCTGAGTTTGAAGCATTTTTAGCTTTGTCTTAAAGGGACATTGTCAACATCAGTGTACCTAAAATTAGCTTGCTTTTCTCTTTCCATCCCAAATGGCTGTTTGATTTTTCATTTGTATTATGTTATAAGTGCTCCCATGCTCTTTTTTAGAAATTATTTTTGTAAGAAATAAAATGAATGCAAAGAATGCAGCATTCATAAACAGCCATACAACTAGAGAAAACACAGAAGAGAAACTGTGTCTAAGCCATGAACTAACAGCTCCACAATAAGAAACCATCGTGTGGTGAGAGCCTTACAACAAAACACAAGTGTGGTAAAAAACCCTTCAGGAACAGCATAGCATCATGATCTTTTAACAGAGATGAGCTGCTGCCTCTTGGGAGAGAACAGCTCTGTCCAGCACAGAGAGGGACATACAGTGTCTAAGGAGAAAGCTGCTGTAGCTTTGAGGTCCCAGGAACTGATGTATGGTATGTTGTGTATACACACACAGAAAGAAAAGAATTATTTGATGCCCTTTATGAGAAGCTAGATTTCTTTCTGCGGTACTTTTATGTCTTTCCTCTCTGGTGCTGGCACTCCTTCGGATGCTTAACAAATACAGCTCAGTAAAATATCCATTAAATGGGGTTTTATGCCATTTTTAGAAATCCTCATTTTACTGCTGGAGCAGAAGGGCTAAATGATTCTTGAGTTTGTTGAAGACATTTTTGGTAAAATGATTCCATCCAGATTTGGAGGCCCAGTCCAACACCTCAGCCAAGAGCCTCTTCGCAGTATCATTCTCCAGAGGTTCTTGGGAGGGTGGAGCACTTAATGCATCAGGCATTCCAGCCTTGTGGAATGCTTGTGCACTTTTATGGGATGAATAAATTTGAATGTGTTCACTTCTCATGTAAAATGTATTGTGTAGGACTAGCATGATCCTATTAATGTAGCAGTGATCCTTGTTCAAGAAGTTATGAGTTAGTTATATATTTAATAGGCATATGGTTGGTGATGTTGTGAGTTAACAAACAATCACCACTGGCTTTTGAGAGTCAAAGCATTAGGAAACTTGCATAACTCCAAATCTTTCCTCATGAGGTTTTATCCATAGAAGTCATACCCCAGGAATAACCTGAAGCACCCTGCTTTATTTACTCCATCAAAACCTGTCTGGTTTTGATCTCTCGATGCTTTTGTATCCCACTCAAAAAAAAGTGTCTGCTCTGCACTGGCAGCATGGTCAGGTAGCTCTGTGGCAACTATACAGACCAGAAAATGAAAATGTTAAATTATACCATGACAAATAAAAATTAAATTAACATCTCCAATGATTAACCAAAATGTTCTTCCTGCCTTCTAGAGTGCACAGGCACAGTATGGGGTGTTCTGCAGTGAATGGAGAGGAAGGATAAAGGCAAAACTCTCTGTTATGGGCGTTGCTTTGGAGACAGTGGAAGTTTTCCGATCGGAGAGCTTACTGAGGGGCTCTTTTATAGCTGGAGATTCCAAGTCCAGAGTTGCCTGTAGCACTGGATCCCATGGGCTATGAGAACTTGAACCTCTCCTGCAGGAAAGCATTATTCTACCCATGTCCTGCATGGCCTCTGCCCTGCCCTGGTGCTGTGAGGGGCAGGAGGGTGTGGTACCCCTGTATGGGCTTTTTCCATCCCCTCTCTAAGAGTGGTAGTTTTGCTGTCTTTTGGACTATGCACCACTCCTGCCCTGAGGGTGTAGGGGGGAACATGTGAACTGAGACACAGAAGTTCAGTCGGGAGGGGCTGGGAACTGTAGAAAATTTTATTTCAGAAGTAGATCCCATAGCACTAGTAATGAATTTGCACTGTTCCAGCACCCTGATAAAAAGGGTTATTTTCTTACTGTGTTCTCAGCATTCTCCCTCTTCAAGGTCTCTAGGAGCATTTTTAAAAAATGTTTCCCTCAGGTATCTTTAAGCTTCTTGTTTGCAGAATAAACATCCCAAAGGGGCTGTGAGCTGGTCAGAGCACAGACATTTTATTTTAAAATGCCCACCAGCAGCAAAAAAAAAAACACATAATATTTTTGAAGGTAAATTTCCTTTTTGGGTTTTTGTATCCCTGAAAGAATTTCCGATGCAGGCAGATAGTAATTCCCAGCTACGTACTTCCTGATAAGGAAACGGCTCCAATAAATGCAGCTATAAATAGCTTCCTTTTTATTTTTAAAAAAAGTAGGGAGATTTGTTTAGCTTTTATTTCAAACTACTGAAAGAAAGGGACAGTGTACAATAAAAGTTTTAGGTTTGACACCCATTTGCTTTCCAGATAAGTAAAGTTTTTAATCTGCATTTTTAGATTTAATTTTGTAAAGTTTAGATGTCTGATATTTCTGTTCATCCTTCTCACAACACTGTAAAAGAAAAAAAAACCCGCTTTTTTATATGGCAAACATAAATTGCATTTTGCCTCCCTCATGAAGGTAAAGTATTACCTGCTTTATGCAGAATTCTTAATGCTTTTGCTTTGTGCCTGTATTTCAGAGCTTCTCTATGTATAGTTTGTTAAGGTGCTTTGTCATCTCAGAATAAGTAGTGTGATCTTCAACTGCATTTTTTTCACATTTGCTGTGGATATGCTGTAGCAAATGCATGGTTAGACTTAAATTCCTTTTTTCTAAAAGTAACTTGCTGAGACAATTCTGTGCAGTTAGTTTATAAACCTTCTGAATTTTCTGCATTGTCTTCCCCCTTTTTACAGTTCTGTTGAATGTAATTTTTAATTTCATGCCTTTCACTTTGGACTTCTGCTAAAATTTTCCCTTGCCAGTCCTGCTTTTTTTTATTCTTTAAAAAGCAAACACCAAACACGCAGTACCTTCAGAGAAACAAATAATTATTTACCCCCCTCTAAAAATTTTTAGAGATTAATAAATTTGCTGCAAGAGCCAATGTTAAAATGTCTTTGCAGGTTAGATTTCAAGCTGGCTATCGCAGTCATTCAGATTACAGCTGAAAATATATACATGTCCACTGCCTTGAGAGTTTTATAGAGGATGAGTGCTTTGTAAATCATCTTGCACAGCACTTGGACCTCATTTAGTCCCTGGTTTCTGTGCTGCAGCAGGGAAGGGTCTGTGCAGGCTGGCATGTCCTGCGTAGCTGTGATGGATGGGGGTCTCCAGCAAAATCCTGGGGCACAGCTGAGGACAGGCATCATCACTGGAGGTGTTGGTGGCTGAGTTATCCCCTTTTCCCGCTCGTTCCTGTCCTGTGTGCTCCCTGCTTTTCCCAGGGGTTGGGTGAGGTGGATGTGCTGGGCTGGATGGCCAACCATTGCCAAAACCCCTGCAAGGCGATGGTGCCACGTCCTCAGTCAGCCAGCAGAGAGTTGGGGATCAACACAGCAGAGGTGAGGTGGAATAATCCCCCTTTTCCTCCTCCCCCCTTCTCCTTCCAGCAATTTCACAGGATCTTGTGACTTGTGGCCAAACGCTGCCCGTGAGGGCACTCAGCTGCCATGGGCTTCTCCTCTTGGCGGCTGACGACACTCACGGCTGGCCCGGAGCCGAGCAGATTGCACAAGGGTACAGCTGGTGGCAGATTCCCCCTGTGCCCCTCTCGCTCCTTGTTTGCTGGAATGATATGGCAGGGCTCATTACGTGCCCCTCCATAGCCCCTGAGCGTATTGCTTTACACGGTGTTCCTCTGTAGGCACCCAGAAGGGTTTTACCTCCCATCTCCTCTGCTCCTCTCTTGGCTGCACCAGAAAGGTTGATCTGCATGTGCAGGCCTTGCCACACCTCCTCAACAGGCTCGTGGAACATGCACAATTAATACAGCATTAATTAATTATGGGGAGAACTCACTGCTGGCACAAGAACGAAGGCTTGCAGCTTATAAAGTGAATCCTTTGATGCTGAGCTTTAAAGAACATTTCTATCAACTCAAGCCAGCAGAGAGATTCTGTGATATTTATACTCTCCCTCTCTACAGATTCCAGAGCGCAGGGTTTGGCCACCCTGGACACCAGCAACAGAAATGGTGGTGGTAAAGGAGGAGGGTTCAGAAAGCATAACCAGGGCTTGACCCTCAGGAGCAAAATTGCACAAGTCCTGAGTGAAATTGTTGGGGCTGAGCCAGACATGGTTTGTTGAGCCAGCTCAATAGGTGCAAAAAGTGACCTACTGGACTTGATGAAATGAACAGGAGTTGTCTCACTGTCTCCAGCAATTCCCACCATTTTATCCAGAATGTGTGTGTGAGAGTAAATTTGTACACTCGTGCTGTGCTTCTACTAACTTGGCCAGTGCTTGGGGGAAGAGAGATGAAAGAATGACTGTGCCTGTTTGGTTTGTACAATACTGAGAATTTCTCCCTTTGTACTTCCTCCTTCTTGATAGTGCAGAAGGAAGTAGCCCCAGTTCCTGCTGGTCCACAAACCAGTTACTCATTTCAGTTCTGCCACTTGAGTGGGTCCTTGTGTATTTCCTAGTAGGGGAAATCTCCCTTTATGTGTATAAGTTCCTCCTTCCTACTCTCTCTTTTGTTCTGATTTCTTCCTAGCAACCTGTCTCCTTCAATTTTTAACTTCTTTGCTGGCTTTCGCTTCCTCTCCACGAGTGAAGGCATTTTGTCAGAAAAGCCCTTTGTACAAAATACTTCTTTGTTCCTTTTTTTTTTTTTGTTTGTTTGTTTTTCTATGTTATACTTCTTTGTATCTTGCTTCCCTGGAAACTTCCTTAGTAGTCTTACTACCTCTGGGCTTTTAGCTTCATTACTCTGGGTAGTCATTACTGTGTTGCCGGGTGTGTAATTGTTCAAAGCACCTTGTTCTTTTTATTAGAGGTTTGTTTTTTTTTACTGCTCTTTAAATACTAATAGGCAGTGGTGACAAATATTGTTATTAAATACATGGGCTTGTCTCATCAGTGCTCTACAGCTTGCTTGGTGGTTTTTTTGCTTGTTGAAAGCAAGCAGAACCAACTCACAGGAGTCATTCTCTACTTCCACTTCATGTTCTCAGGGTTGCAGTGTGTGGTGTGGAGTAGTGCTGAACTGGTCACATGCAGTAGAAGGTTTAATACAGGATTTGAAGCCTTGGAGCTCAGCAAAGTGGAAAACAAGGGATAGCACTTAATGTCTGTAAGAGCTGAAACACAGATCTTCAATTTTTACACCCCATCTCAGTTTTAAAATTATGCAGAATGAAAAACAAGCAGAGGAACTGGGAGTGACCATAGAGGTAACAGTGATAGCAAGCTGAGCTGTGTTTGTGGTGGGCAGACCTGAAGCAGCTGGGCTGTTAAAGGAGTCAGTATTTGCTGCTGGCCTCCTGCCATACCATTATCAGTGTGTGCAATTGCAATGGCTGAATCTCACAAAGTTTGGCTCTGATTCAGTTCAACAGAACACCCAGAAGTAAATCCAGATGTCTTTTAAATTGGTTGGATCTGTAGTGCTATGGTGAGTTCTCCATAATTACGATTTACTTGGGAGAGTTCTGGGAGAATATACCTAGTCCTGAATAACCCTCTAAACACAGTTTCTCACGCATCGCCTTTCTGGTGCTCCGTCATTTGCAGTGAGAGTATGTGTGCACAAAACCTCCACTGGAACTCAGACAAGAGCTAACAATCAAAATTTATTTAAAAACTGAGAAGTTTTGTTTATTTTGTTTTAGTCTGACACGTGTATCTCCATGTGCATGTACATATTTAGATCCTGTGGAAAGAAGGCTTGCTGGAGTACTTAGGTTTTATGCAGAGAGACTGTAACTTTTCCTTTTTCTTTTGAAGCTAATTAGCACTTAGAATGTGTTACAACTGTTTCTTTTAGGCAGAGTTATAAAATTACTCCTATGATGAAATTAAAAATGGGTGCAGAAGATGGTAGAAGGTGGCTTTTGTGTCACAGGAGTTGCTAAGAAGGCTCAGAATTACTGTCCTCCCCACATCTCAGCAGCAACAAGCAGACACAAGAGGGTTAGGCTATGTGAGTCTAGAGGCCTAGGTTTGAAGGGGTCTTTCAGTCCATTTTTACTGGTTCAAGTGTACAGAGTCAGCAGTATATGTGTGAAATCTCCAAGTTGGCTTAAAATTGTAGATGGGGCTCAGTCAGCTGTTTTTAATGCTTTCTTAATGCATGCACTCCATAAGCCACTTCCTGAAGAGTACTAATATGAAGTCTAATCCACAAACAGTCTTGGCACCAGTTTGGAAGCTGAAATAATCATAGTATTCTAACCTATTGTGAATAAAGGTAGCTTATAATGATAATTTTATTCTAAAATTACTTGGCCCCACTCTGAAGCATTTTCACTGCACAGTTTTATAAGTCCATATAACATCAACAAGAGAAAGGCTGTAAAATTATGATTTGTTTTACAAAACATGTCTCTTGATCAGCTATAAATTAAACGTATGCTTTAAGTAATTTGAGCATCATGACAGTCACATTCAATAGATCCTGACAATTGGAAGAGCAGGGATATTTTCAGTATGAATAAAATGCCCTCTATGTCATTACAACTTGAAGTTATGGTCATTCATTCAGAATTGGGATGAAAGTAAATTATTCTTATTTTGATAATTTTTCTCAGTTTTTCATATGGGACCACAGTACAAGGAAATCTCATTCAGAAGGATGTTGTGGTTGTTCATCAGAAAACAATTATTAATATGAGTAGGTCAAGACTTTTTCATGTGGTTTTACAGTAAGACCTTTGAGTGTTCCTTGACTGTAGAGTTAAGCAAAGATGAAAAAAGTCAGTCACCAGACTCAAATTCATATAGCAACTGTGCATAGATTCCACAATTTTGTACCAAAATTCTTAGGCAATTGAAGTTCTGACACAGGCTTGTTAAAGCTCATTAATTCCTAGGGAGGTGTCTTGATGCCTTTTATTTATTCAAACTCTGTCTCACCATAGGTGTGGTGGTCTCATCCACGTGGTCATTTTCCGTGTGCTAGGGAACCTAGTTAGAACAGACTACTTCCCCAGTTCTCCTGTTCCTAGGAAATGAGAGGGGCAATAGGACCCTGCAGTTTCAAGAAAAGGTACTTTTGTAAGTGAATAGGTTTACAGGGAGAAAGTTATAATGTGGCTATGAAATCATACTTGGTATGGAGAAGGTGACAAGGAGATGATCATTCACAGTTCCTGACAGAACTGTGAATCCAGAGATCCAAGATAAGTCATTGGGAACATGTCTAAAAGAAACAAGAATGAGGATGCATCACTACATGAAAGAAATCATTGCAGGAAGATGTTTGCAGGGTTGAAAGTGTGAATGGATCTCTAAAAGGAATCAGATAAACCTGTGTAGAGAGGAATAGGCCATGTAGTCAGTATGGAAACAGTGGCCTGAGTGCAACCACAGCTCATGAATTCCTTAAACCACAGATTACCAGAGGCTGAGATAAGTAATATATATTATAGTAGAGATTGCTTCATGTTTCCTTGTTCCTTTAACTTTTTTGCTTATGCATCAATTGTTGTAGATGTTTGGGTAGATGGGTTTGGGATCTTTCCTAGTATGGTAATTTTTATATTTTTCCCCATGTCATAGCCATCTCCAGTGATTTGACAGTAGTGTGGATGCCATCCAAGCAGATATATATTCAGTATGCATATGCTGCGCCAGAGGGCTCTTTTAGGTGATAACTAACTCATCAGCTAGAGGCCACAGAAAAAAAGTTAAGTGGGGGGATTTGCCTTTAAGCAATTCTGACAAAAGTATCTTTACAGAACAGCTGACTGGATCGATGAATGTAATGCCAAGGGCAGCAAGAGAGAAAAAAAAGTCATGTGAATTAGCTGGCAAGGGAACAGGGCAGAGCTATCTGGTGAGGGGGGGAATCGGAGAGAAGGGCAGGCAGCCACCTCCTGGAGCTTCGACTTTAGGGATCACATTTGCTCCAAGTGCTTGAAAAACAAATGGTGAAGTTGAAACTGGGAAAAACGTGCAGAACCTCTCTCCATAGCATGTAACCCTCCAGTGGATTGTAGTCACCCTCATATGCAATTCTGTTATCCCTGACATTTGTTTCTCCCATACACCCTCAAAGGATTGCTTTCATTTTTCTGCTGTTGTTCAGTCCAAGATCGAGTTTGACCTGTGCCCCTTTTTATGGCCCTGTCTCACATCCATGTAAATGTGTAACACAAATTTCAGTTCTGCTTCCTCTCTTGCCCCAAACAACAGATTGGGTTTCTGGGTGTAGTCATTTTAAAAAGTTATTCAGTATTATTTGTGATTTAAAATGGTAAATTAAAAACTAGCTGGAAGACTGGTAGTGCTTCTGATCTATATCCCCTTTCCTAAGGTGCTTCATAAAATACCGTGTGTTGTTGTTCACTCTGGCCTGGATGTTCTTGGCTCTCTCCCACTTAATGATTCACAAGATGTCTGTGAGATTCATTTTTGTAAATGTGGTTCTCCCCCTTCCCGCTGTATATCCTCTCCTCCCTTCTCCTTTGTTTTCAAGCTCCTTAAATAAAACCCACAGTATATGTAAGGGACAGAGTGCAGTCTCCGATGTACCATCGGAAGAGATCTAAGATAGGGTGTAAAATTTTCCCCCTGATTTTCAAGTGGGAGATTAGAATAGTTTGCAATGCTTTTCTACAGCTCCCCCTCCTCTTCCTCTGCTCTTTCGCAGCTCTGTGTGTCCTGTGCCTCTCTCAAGATATTTTTTTCTAGTAAAAAAACAGTGCTTTGTGCCTCAGAACGCTCCTGGCTGTCCCTGGAGAGAGGGGAGCTAGAGGGCAGAGCTGCAGATCCCAGTGCTGGCTGCTGTAAGCAGGCAGGGGCGTTTGTGGGGCTCGCATGCCAGAGCCTCTTCAAACAGCTCTGCTCAAAGGCATGAGCTGGGCTCACTTCTGAGGGAAATTTCCTTTTTGGGGAAGTTGCTGCAAAGGAATTTCCTGTGTGGGCAGACAGAGCTTCCTGACTTGAAGGCTTCTTGGAAGGGAAACCGTTTCATAATGAAATGATAAATTAAAGACATACCAGCCCTGGTTCGCTTCAAAACAGCTATTGAGAGAGCTCAGGCGGTGCACCATTATACTCCTGCGCAGAATGAAAATAAATTGCATCCTGACAGGATTCTCCATAGTAGACCATATCCTTACCCCCAGCCTTCCTCCCTGTAGGTCTCCCTTTCCCCCTCCTTTCCCCTTCCCCTGCTGTTTGCTTCACTGTCATCTGTCTTTTGCAGCCCCCTCTATCCAGCAGGCACGGGGGCATGAGGCTGGCGAATGTTTGCTAAATATGTTCCTTCTTCCATGGAGCAGTCAGCTCTGGTTTAAGCCCTGCTGTGCTGGCTGGCAGGGTGAGTGCCCTGGGTGGAAGTGACAGAAATGGCACAGGGCTGCCCTCAAAACTGGGTGCCATTGCTGCTGATGCAGTTGTGACCAGGAGAAATTCAGGATATCCTCAAAGTTTAAGTCAGTGGCTGTAAGGAATGTCTTGGTGGGGTTATGAAAATATCTGTGAGGAAGTGTTGCAGATAACTGTTTCCTGTTAAATAAGAGGAAAAAAAGGACCTTTGCTTCATCACAGTCAAGACACAATGGAGGGAGGGCATCACCAGAGAGCTCAAGCTGTTTTCAGTAGGCACCAACCATTTCCATGCTCTTCCCATCAAGATCTGTGGAAAAGGGAAGGCGAGTGCTTGTGGGTGTCTGTGCCCCAAGGGATGCCCATAGCTGTGAGCTCAGCTGGGCTGGGTGAAGAGAGCTTTGATCAGACTGCTGGGGTTGCCAAATACGCCGTACCTGCAGATGCAGAATATAATTTCAGATGGCACAGGGGCAGGGGGAACAAACAAGTGAGAGTTTCAGTTAGTTACCTTTCTTTGCAACTTTCAGAAAGTTACCTTTCTTTGTCTCAACTGTATTGTCTCTAAACTTGATGGGTGATTCTGCCCACAACACCTAGTTCCACAAAGTGATCTGCCATGCACTGATACAAGTGTGGCATCAGCATTTTCTTTTCTCCCTGGAGAGAAAGACTTTATTCCCTGCCTCCTGTTTGGCTGGCAGTTAAAACTGTTTTAATTCTTTGCAGGATACCCCAGAATTGGTGTGCATTATGTGCCTTGTTGTTCCAAGGAGGTCTTATCCCTCTCCATTGCTTAGTGAGTTCCTTTGGAGTTTTGAAACACTAAAATCACTGGCAGAGAACTGCATGATTTTATAATAAGTGCTGTAGTTTTTGGGAAATTTTTCTTAAAAATGCATATGATGCATATTAGTTCCATGACAGTGAAAGAATTTGAGGTTCTATTTCTATTTTTAAAGCAAGTTTTTGGCCTATGCAGAGAAAAACTAGAAAAAGTGGTTCACATGGCTCAGAAGTCAGATACAAAGGACCCCAAAGTGGATAAACACTGGGCTCATAACTTCTATGTTGTCACTACTTCTTGATAGCATTAAATTAATGATTAAAATCAATAGACTCCATACTGTTCACCTAACTTGCTTCTCTTTTTGTCCTTGCTAATGTATCAGCTAATCTCCACCTAAAGAAATGTCATTGGACTTTCTATATTGCCTGCCTCCTTCTTAGACTAGGGTGATATGCACGTCTCTCTTTATGTGCTTGACACAGCCTCAAACAGCTATGAGGTTTGTCATCCCTCCTTTTTCAAACTGTGAGCTCCCATGATCTCACCTTCCCCCCAGACAACATCGTACTCATTTCTGTCACCTTTCTGTTCTGAGAAAAACTACACAGAATTACTTCTAATCTACTTAGAAATAAAATCCAGGTGGCATCCTGTAATGATGGCAGCTATAGCCATGCCAGGAGGAAATCTGAGTGAGAGCACAGAGATGAATTGCTTATAAAACAGAACAGTTTCACCATGGTTTCGTGTGTAACAGTTTTGCATTGTTAATCAGGGGCCACTTCAGTCACTTTCAGCTTCATGAGAGTAAATTTCAGTAAAATGTGGGTGGGAGAACACTTAATTTGTGCTGGTTTTTTATTGCTTTAAATGCACACACTGCTTGTTCTTGGCATGATATCAAAAGAGTGCTAGAAGGAAATGAGGTAGAAAAGGGGCATGAAAATCACGACTTATCTCTAAGGGTATTGTTCCTGCTTCCACGTGGGAAGCTCAGAGATTCCTGGTAGAGATTCTTGCTGGTGTGACAGAAGGGGGAAATCTTACATTTCACTTCTGGAAATAGTGGGTCAATAGGGATTTCTCAAATCAGTTAAAAACTAGCCATGATGAAGTTTAAATAAATTGTAGGCAATTATTCCTGTCATAGGAGTAGCTGTGGAAGACCAATGCAAGGTCTTTGAGGACAAAGGAAAGGCTGGAGAGGTGAGGTTAGATACATCTTACTACCCGTACTCTTGCAGATGATGTTTTAGGGCCTTATCCTGAGCTCTGTCCCTCCATGTAGCCTGTATTTCTGCTTGAAATTAGAAGGCTGGGCTATGGTATATGTCCCTGCTCCAGAACAGTTCCTTTTCTTATATGTTTGTCTGCCATGAAATATTTGTGGGTATTTCTCTTGCTAAACTGTTTTCTTCTCCTACAATGCAGCATGAAATATATGTAATGTTTGTGAAAGCTCAGCAGGTTTGGTATTGGAAAAGTTGGGGAAGGAATAGGAAAGCCAAAGATCATTTCCAGGTAGCTAGTCTTCAGATTCTTCTACTGTTCTGAGTTGTGGGTCAGGACAGTAACTGGTATTTCATCCAGCTGGATTTTGTCCTGATCATTTGAAATGCTTCCCTTTTCACCTCAGTGTAATTTACAATCACAAGTCTATTGCAGCAAGAAATGTTAACAGGAAAGAAATGTAAACACTTCAACTGTGCTTTACTTCCTCTAAATATCTATATGTTTGTGTTGAGAGAGTTATTAAATTAAGAATAAAATAAAGCTTCCCAGGCAGCTCTAGAAGCTGAGATAGGTTAATCTCCTGAGGATCTGGAGGGAGGGAAAATGAGGTGTGCAACAATGCTGGTTGGTATGTTGCCCAAGCATCACTGTGATGGAATTTCAACATGGTAACAGAGGCTACACCAGCTGCATTTGCTTTTCATGAGAAAGTGGATTGGCATGGAGAACACTGAGGTTGAAAAAGAAAATCAGGGACATGAGTTTCCTCTCTTGCGCAATCCCTTTTTAGGCATTTTCAATCACTGTGTCTGGCTGTATATGAAAATGTTTAACTTCTTAACTGCTGAAGGATGTAGTACTTTTCTCCAGGAAATTTGTCTCTTGGTATTTGAACAAATGTTACTTGAAGGGAAAGAGTGAAAAAAGATGTGGCTCCCCATGTAACTTACTTTACAAAAGGATGGATAACATGGTAGTGAAGTCCTGAATTAAAATTCAGCATAAGGTACAGATAAGACAGGCAAAGTTAAACTCTTCATAGCCTTTAGTAATTGCCATCTTTTTTTTCCAATGCTTCTCTTTTAATTTTTTTCCAGGACAGGTTGCAAGCAGAGTCCAACTAAGCAGGAGGTATTGACAGTAGGTTTACTTTTTCAATTCTCTTTCAAAGCCTTCTTGGAAATAGTTTGAAAGACTCTCTGAAATCCATGAACTACAATTCAAAAAGGAAAATATTTATCCTTTTTACAGAATGTATTTTCAGTTCAGCAGTCTCTGAACCTTAATCATTTGCATTTCCCTTGACTCTTTTACATATGTCAGAGATTCAGCTCTTCCTAGCTAGACTAACGTGATCATAACTGTCTGGTTTAAGTGTTTTTGAGGATGGGTAGTCAGCTTTTATGAAGCAGGTGAAGGGATGTGATCTCTCTCTTCACACTGACACTAAGATTGCTTATACCTGTGAAAAACTAAGAGAGAGAAAATTATATTTTTCTTAGGGAAATTTCCTTTCTAAGGAAGTTAGTCATATGAAATAACTATTATTATTTTTAAATCCAGTATGAGTTGAGGGAGTGCCCTGATTACACATTTCCTGGAAAAGGCCATTAGTGACGTACCACTGACTAATGAAAATCGCCAGTTAGAAGTAGCTCTTTTCTATTAACTATTTGAAATGGAAAGTGTTTTAAAAGCAAATGTCATTGACATTTCCTTGTTCTTTCTTTTTTAACCCACCATCAGTGGGCCTGTTTACATCATTAGCAACTACAGATTCATGGCCCTTGTTGGAAAACACTAAACTATTCTGATCTAACAAAATAAGTAAAATCAAAGCCTGATTGCTGTTATTTGCCATTTATGAGGGTGTGCAGCTTAATGCCACAACCTAAAATTCAGAGAGGAAAAAGAAGCACAAAGGAGGCACAGCAAGCATGACAGTAGTAGGTGAGTTGGATTTGCCATGAAAATCAGGATAATGCCTTATCTACTGGTGAGCAGCAGCCAGTAAAGAGCTCTGTCCAGGGGTTAAGGATGGAGTTTTGCACACATATGAGAAATTCTGGTCAGAAAAGAGAAAAGCTGTAGGATAGAACTTCGGTATTTTATTGTTACTAATTCAAGTTTTTCTAGTATGTATTAAACTAGTGACCAGGAAATCTGGGAGCTGATGAGCCAGAACTACTAAATACCATTTTGGATGTTATGTCTAAGAGTCTGGGAATTGTGTTGCTTATGCTCAGAAGAGCATGACTTGTGAATGCAATTTGTTCAACTACTCAAAATGACCTCCAAACCTTACTGGAAGTCGACCTAAGTGCCCTCCCCCCCNTTGAAGGTCAACCCAAACTGTTCTATATGTCTATGCCATTTGTCATACTCTAAATGGAAGTACTATTATAACTGCTTCCCCTCCCTAAATATTGAGACTAAATTGGGGGCATATAAAAAAAATCCCTAGGCAAACCCCCCCCCCCCCCCAAAAAAAAAAAACAAACAAACAAAAAAAAACACAAACCACCACCAAACCAGAAAAGCATAAAAATATGCCCCCTCCTACTAATACCATAAGAGATTGTTTTAGTTTTAAAATTATCATTCTGCAACATTTTGTTTTGTATTTAACCCCAACATTGACATGACAGAATTATGCAAACAAGGAAATTTCCATGGGCTGAATTGCACAATGTCGAGAAACAACCTAAGTTACTAAATAAACTTGAGCACTGATGCATTAGCATTGAAGGGCTGTGCATTCTCTGTAGCTGCTGGAACAGAGAGAAAAAATACACCTTTATTCTTCCCTGTTCATTGACTTAACACACAGGAGGGTATGAATAGTACTTGGCTAAGTGTGTGTGCAGTGCCAAACCACAAGAGTTGTTTGGAGGGCTGCTGCCTGAGATTTACCATTCAGTCAAAGAAGCAGCACTAAGGGAAAATACTTACAACACTGCTATTGGTGTTAAAGCTGTGCACTGAAAGTCTAAAGTGTTTCCTAGTGCTTTAAAGATTTTCCTTTGTACTTTTATAGGATCGTGTGTGGTCTATAACAGCAGCTACTCTGGGATATAGTAAGAATTTCCCACTGCACCACAAATATTTCTGTGAAAGGTGCAATGCAGGCACCAACCCAGAAAAGATGTACATTTCAGCTTTCAGCAACATGCTGTACTTAAATAGCATTATATTCTTACCTAGAAACCTTAAGCCCACCAGAGTACATCCTAGGTACTCTCCCATAAGTGAACTGGTAGGTTGTGTTGTTTTACTGGTGTTTCCACTCTGTAAGTTCATCTCAGGCCCTGTTATGCCTGTAAGGGCAGAATACCTTTTTTTTATCTTTCAGTGCTATCGTTTCCATTATTACAAGGGTGCTTGGCTATTGTAGGCATGAGTCTTACAGAAATTAAAATAATTAAGTGATTAGGGTAAGTAAAAATCCAGTACCAACCTCTGCCTTTGCGTGAATGAAAACCAAAACCAGTAATGGCTATGAGCATGTTGATCTGGGATGTGTCAGGTGTGTAGCTGTTGGTGGAGTGGGATTCTAGAAGAATCATCCAGGAGGATTAATGGCTGGAGCAGTCTGAGGAGCTGATGGAGCTGGTACTATTTTAAACAGGATTAGTGTAGAGAGGATTCAATTTGGGGATGCTTTCTGAAGGCTGATCCTCTAATGACCCAGCCTGCCTGATGGTTTTAGGGGAAAATACTTGGATTTACCTGGGGCAGTGCACGGGAGAAACAGCCAAATTCTCAGGAGGCTCAGTAACAGGTTTTGCTTGCAAACTTTAAAACATTCAAGTACAATAAGGTAAATTAGTAAATTTTAAAACATCCAGATAGAGTAAGGCACTTTGCCAACTCAGCAAACTAACTTATCCAGTCTTGGGCCAGCCAGCTGTTCCTCCAGTCTCCTACAGATCCACTCAGGGGTCTCTTCTAAACCTAGAGACCTTAAAGCCTTGTGTGCTGCTCATGTGAATCTGGAGTTCTCGGTGGAGTTTTCCAAGTCAAGGTTTATGAGAGTGCCTGAGATGTGTGCAAAACCTGAGATTTATTGACTTTCCTATGGTTATAACTTGTCACAAAAACCTGTGTCCCATGCAGACTGAAGGTGTGTATCTTTTTGGAAGGGATTAGAGTTCAGACTGAGATGATGAGACATTACGTGAGGAATTAGGGAATTACAGAGGTGCTTTCTGTGAAACCAAGAGTGGAGGGTAGACAGGAGACCTTCGATCTGCTCTGTGGAAAAGAAAAACAGGGATTCAGACATATGCCACCTGCACTGGGATAGAATACTGACATATTTGGCATCGTGTGACTTACAAATGTGTGCAAAACACATTATTCCAGCAGAAGTAGTTGATTTTTCTGAAGGCTTAGTCAATGAATATAAATGAATAAGTATACTCCTACATTTTATTGGGTGATTATCAACTGGTGAGACTCCTCAGCAGAATGATGGATGTGGTTTCTTTATCTGACTGTCAAACAGAGAGTTTACGTGTCATTCTTCACTTACATGAGTTTGCCCAAGGCTTGCATTATTGGTAAAAACTGTCCCATTTGCTGTATTTAATGATCTACAGGTTATCAAGCCTTCTGCAATCTTTTACTGGCTGTGACAATTTATTGCATGATGCTCCTTACTTTTCCTACTTAGAAGAAGGTCCTTTGCAAGGATAAACACATTAATTTCTAGAAAATGTGTTTAAATCCGCCAGTGAAAGGTGTTTATTTCGATTATTCCAGGGGTTTAGCAATAATTCTGTCTGAAGAGGATGGAAGAATAGGGAATGTGGGTCAAAAGGCATTGACAGATAGAAGTTTATCTAACAGGCTTGCCTTTAAAGACTATTTGAAGAAGGGTAACTGAATGCCGCTACGTGCCTTTGCCCTGAGCAATGCTGAGAGAAGCTGGAGCTTCATAATGCTTTATCCCAGCACATCTGAGTTTCCAAAGTCAGCACTGGATGGGTGGAAAGTCTGTAGCACACAACAGTAACTCGGAAGAGCACGGAGAGTGAACAAAACATGAGCCCGGGGGGTACACGTTTCCTCATTTGTAGTTATCAGGACTTTGAATGCGTTGTTGACAACTTAATTCTGCTCCATTGTCCATCCCCCAAATGGTCACGAGAGTCTGGAAACACTGACAGACAATGGCTGCATTTTGGAAAAGGTTTCTGGTGCTACTAGTCTAAGCAAAACTAGTTGGCGTGGTTTTTCACTTCAGTGGTTGAATGCACATGCTGGGAACTTCAGAAAGGGTAGCTCTGACTACATTTCCTCTGTGGGATTTTGCTGCATGTTCCTCTTCAAGCACATAGAAACAACTGCAGATTTTCTACAGTGTTTCATGTAGTATGAAAGGCAATGTAATCTTAATTCATTTTAAGAGACACTGATTGTACTCTTTGACTTAAAGGAGTTTTTGATCTTCCTGATGTCATTTCAGAAGGATATCAGTGGAAAAGATCTGCAGCAGTGCATAACTTGTGTAAAAGGAAGAGAATTAAGCTTTCAGTATTTGAGACCAGTACTGATATTTACCTTTGTCTTATTTTAAAGGCCTTGGCACATGTTACACTTAAATAACAAAAGGGAAGTACTTCACATTAGTGGTGTTTTACTGATCTCTCTGGTTTTTATCAGTCATAGATTTTCAACTATTTACTTTCCAGGTAAATATAAAGATGATTACTAACTATGTAAATATAAAGAGGTGGCTATTAAAAGACAGTAGCTGTCTTTGAAAAAACATGCTCCTTGGCTGTGCCACAGAGGTATCAGCAACTATAGAGGGGTGAGTTAGGAAAGACATAAAGTTGTTGCTAGTTGAGAGCTGTCTGATTATTTCAAGTGAGATCCAACAAAATTAGTGCAGTAATGCATTAAAATTTTCGGCTTAAATAAGTAATTTTAAGTGGAGGACATAAGCTCCTCATAGTCCAGGTATCTTCCAGAGCTTTAGAAAACAAAGAAACAGTGTTGCTGGGGCTGGTTCAGAGCCAGCATTTCCAGTCAGTTCTTTCACATGAGGCTCTCTGGAGTCCTTAATGTTAAAGGAAATTAGGAAGTTCAGTCTCAGTCTATTACTTGTGTGGCTGTGATTGTTCTGGACCAGGTTCTGCTTTATCACATTCCATGCTTGTAGTGTGAGAAGCAAGGTACTGAAACAGGAATCTTTTCAGAGATAATAAAGAAGACAGATGAGGGAATCTCAGGCTGCACTAGAGAAATTGTTCCAGTGAGATGATCCTTGTCCTCTGACTCTAAGCCTCTCATGCAGCCACAGACAGAGACACTGAACAACTTCAGCTATGTAAGGTCTGGTTACAATATGAGTCTGCTCTTAACAACTTTCTTCCCTCTCTGCTCATATCTTCAAACACACCAGAATTCAAATGTTTTGAAGATGGGGCTCATTATGTCTTATATCTCCTGTCTGTTGTGTTTTGGATTTTTTAAACTTTTTTAATTCTGTCCTTATTGGTATAGTCTTTCTTCACACAGCACCACACCATCTTCACTTCTCCAGAACCCACAAGTATGAAAACCATGTAGCATACATTAAAGACCCACTAAGCATCAATTTTTATTTCAGTCACAGAATAGAGTAAGGGGAAAAATGGGCCAGTGAAAAGGGAGGACAGTCTGGATCAAGGGAACATGAAGAGATTTGGTTTGAGTCCAGATGATGCCAGCAGTGATTGTAAATAAACACTGGTGGTGATCCAGTTGTTTCTGCTAAGTGAATGGATGGTATCTGTGCTCTCTTTGAAGAACTGTCCATGCACATCCATCCCCTGTCATTAAACAAGCTGCAGGTGAATCTGTGAGCTCAGGTGTATCTGCCAGGCCTGGAGGACTCGGAGAACAAAACAGGTTCTCAAAGTTCAGAATGACCTTTGTGTCTCAGGGTTATCCCAGGGCTGAGGCAAAGTTATGTAAAGTGGCTCTTCTCTAGTCTACATAGTAGAGACTTTGTTGGTGGCTGGTGCTTCCTGCTTTCCCAAACAGTGACTTCCCTGCTGATACAGAAGTGTCAGGGAAAGTGTTTGAGAAAGCTTAACCACATGGTACAGCATCAGAAGAGGGAGGGAAGCCAAGAAAAATCCACTTGTCAACTGAACAAATTAAAAAATTAGAAAACTCAGCATTTTGTCAATCACTTCACCCCCTACCACTTCCTTCACAGTTAGGACTTTAATCATCAGTAAAACAATAATAACAAAACATGTACAAGGATTCCAACCATCAGCTATTATAATTCTCTTCAACACAGCAAGATGCTCTTCAGCAAATAACCATTAAGAGATTAAGTCTCTTTTATTAATAAATTGTTTGGTATGCTGAAGGCAATGTACTGGACATATTTTCACAGGCTTAAGGAGTGGAAGACCTTGACAACATGCTGATTGTCTATACCTGGCATAGAGGCAGTATGAAAGCCTTGGTAGCGTTCTGTGCCTTTGACCACAGTAGCATTCACTGGGGATTGTTTGCTAATGTAGCCCTTGGTTTGGCTGCTGATAAATGTGAGTGTATATTATGATGATGCTTTCACACCAAGATCCTGAAATACCATTTTTGCTGAGGGACTTCCAAAACTTTTAGAATTCCCCCAGAGGAAGGGGTAATTAATGTTATTACCATTGTCCATTTTGGAGAAGGGCAAATGGAGGCTCCAGTTTCACCAAATACAGTAAAGTATGTCATGTAATGCCCTTGCTGGAAAATGCCAGTCCTGCCCTTCTGCTGCTCTGGCTGTTATTATCACCTGCATGCTGGCTGCTGGCAAACTTTCTTTTTCTGTTGCTCAAATATCCAGACTGAGAAATTCCTCTGGGTTAAAACTAATGTTGGGAGAAAATAGTCAAGTTTTGGTTCTTCTACCTTGCTAATTTCCTTGATTGGAGTGTTTGTACAGCTACTTGAACACTAGAAGTTTCAGGGGAGGTGTGTAAAAACTGGGACACCAGATAGGAGTAGGTAGATCTTACTTATTGTCACAGTGCCACTTCAAACCAGCCTAAAGTACTCATAAAACTCTGGCCTGAGGTACAGGCCTTTTGAAGTGCTTGTTCACAACGCTGCTGGGGGCTTCCCCAAGTCAGCTTTATTCTGGTTAAGCTAACATGCACAGGGTCCCAGTCAAATGCAGTCTTGTGGCGCTGCATCTGAATTTCAGCCAGCCTGCCTAGCCCTCAGAGGCCACAGGTGAGTAGAAAGTGCAGAGGTGACACCAATCGTGCAAGATGCAGAATTCGGTAATCCTCATCTGTGCTCTCCAGAGCAGGGAGAAGACATTCCCCAGAGCCTGATAGTAGTACTTAATTGGTTATGGTGTTTTTTTCTTTCGTTTTTATAATGGCTGATCTATGGGTGTGAAGCCTCTACTACTTAAATGTAAGAGCAGCCAGGGAAAAAAAAAACTACAAGGAAGCAATTTTTCATGAAGTTTATTTCCTGGCAAGGCACAGTTTCCAGCTTTAAAAGGATGTATGAGGCAGAGAGAAGTCCTGTAAACATGTTTCACATGTGCCAAGGCTCCTTCAGCTTTTGACCAAATGTCTTCCAGAACACACTGACTGTGGTTCATTGTCCTCTCATAGGAACTTGGTATTAAATTGTAAATTCCATGTACACACAAGACAAAGAGAAAACAAGTGAGGCTGTGTCATATCTCTTACAAAAACCCCGAGTCTTCATTATTACCTCTCTCTGGTTTCTGAAATACTTCTAATCTGACAATCATGAAAGCTGTGATCATCCCAAGGAAAATTAGAATAAACACAACTGGACAAGGTCCCTTAAGGAGTGTTTCAATCACCTGCTGGTGTGCTCCTGCAAAAGCCTTCCACTTATCTCTGCAGCTGAAAGGGTATTGCCAGAACAATGAGACTTCACTTTTTTAGAAGTCTGATAGGGATCAAAAGAAGTCAAGTGGAAATAAGCTCTGTGTCAGTGATTTGCTTTATGATTTAATAGTCCAGCATCTGCTTTTAAACTTTTTTAAAAGTGTACTGCAGAAAAACCACTGCTACATTGCTTTATCCAGGCAAGGTCCTTCTTTCATTGCATTATAAAAATACTGGTTGGTACTTGTATAAGTGGTCTATGCATGTGTAAGGGCATGTTTAACTTTGAACATTGAGACGCAATGTTTTGACTTTTGCTGATGATGCCATGTGAATAATGTCATATGCTTCTGAGATGGATGCAGAGGCACACAGCTGGATAGCTCTGGGGATCTCCTCTGCAGCTTCTCAAAGGAAGCTCACCCAAAATTAAGGAGTTCATATCCCTGGTGCTGGTCTTTAAAGTCAGCCTCATCCAAGCTTCTGCCCCATAAATGATGGGTGTTACAGTTTTTAATTTAGCAAAATGCTGTTAGGAACAGAGACGAAAAAGCTGTAGTATTTTCCTCCTACCAGCTCTGTTTCCTGGTGGTTTCCTTAGGAGGTGCATTTTGGTGGTTGCAGGCTTTAATCTCCTAGGATTTACTGTGCTCCCCTCTCAGAGAGCTTTTTGCAACATGACCACTGCTCACAGCTCTAAGCACACTTAATTATGTCTCTGTTCTGTCTTTCAATTCAGGGGCTGTGCTGAGAAATACTTGGGGATGTTAATCTTAAACTTTGACCATTAGGACTTAGTTCTAAGCATGAGGAGGTTTGTTTTTCTGAAACAGGAACAAGATGCTGAATGAGGTCACCACATGAATAATTCTTGCTTATTGATTATCTGGCACGTGCATTTATCAACAGCTGATGAATAGGATTTTGTTGTGATGTAGATCAGAGTCAGCCCACTGTAGTCTGTGAGATCAGATATGCACCCAGTGCATACATGTTCATAGTTCACACCTGCATGTGCTGATGGAATTCATTCAGTGTGTGTGTGTCTGCATCTGCTTTGTTGGCTGCTGGTGATTTGCAGAAATTTGCTGCTGCTTTAAAAGATGGATCTTGATCAAATAGCCAGTTATCATCCTGGCTACCTGATGCATTTTTTCTTTACATTATGTACTATGCCTACTTCAAAAACTACAGTCATCCTGTGCTACTTATAACTAGATTTCTCTTTCTTTGTTAACTTGCAGATGGGTGTGTTTAAGCATGTATTTAAATTTCAGGGCTTTTATGTCTCACTGTCTGAGAATGGGAGAGGAAGATGGGGAACTGCCAATGAGGAAATAGTGTCTGAAAGCTAGAAGAATGGAAATAGTGAGAAGTCAGGCACATTTTTAGGGAGGTGTAATGGGGAAAATAAAATCCCAGTACAAATCTAAATATCCCTAAAAGTCTTGGAAACCTGAGTGGAAACCAGCCCTGGGTACTTGCATACATACGAATGATCTATGTGTAAAATTCCAAGTTCTCTATGGATTGTACAATGCCCACAGCAGATTTTTCAAACTTCATAAGGGTAATGACTTTTACTGGACAGGGTGTAACATTGGCACTTTCAACAAAACAAATTATCTGGTCCAGAGAGCAAAATGTTCTGGGAAATGGTGCAATTGTATACTCAAAGTATAATAAATAGATTGCTAAAGCTTTTGTGGCATTATTAGATGTATGTGTCCAATTGTTGGTCCTTGGTGTCATGGCCTAATCTGTACTGTAGGACAGTTCTCTGTCACACTACCTTCCTTGAAAGTGGGAAATATTTATTGATAGTACCTGCTGGATTAACTCTGGTACTTCTCCTTACTGCCTTGGATTGGCTGAGTGGGGAGCAAGCTTCAGCCATCCTGTTGATGTGGGAAGGTTGCTGAACTCTGGGCGCTGTGCTCAGACCTGTATGGTCCATCACTCCATCCCTGGTGACTTCCTAATGAAGTTTTTTCTCACAGCAAGGTTAGCTCTGAAGTATTTTCATTGACTTGATTTTTTGTTTTTCTTTTTGCAAACAACTCCCCTAAAGATCATCGCCTCTAAAAAAAAAGTTGAATTCTTAGTGATGTTTTCCTTAAAAACTAAAGGAAAAGCTTTGCCTCTGAACTTATATGTTTGAATTCTTGATTGACCTGATCTAGTGTTTGATAGTAGGATATAATATTTCTGATGGTGGCATTTTTTCTACCTTAGTCTTACAGATAGGCCAATTCTGCAATGCATTAGGCAGAGCCTTGCCAGCAGGTAGAGAGAGGGGATTCTTTCCCTCTGTTCAGCCCTGGGAGTCTGTACCTGCAGTGCTTTGTCCAGTCCTGGTCTCCCCAGTACAGGTAAGAAATGGACATACTGGAAGAAGTCCAGTGAAGAGCCATGAAGTTTATTAAGGGACTAGAGCATCTAACATGAAAGGAGAGGCTGTGAAAGCTGCAGCCATTTACCCTCAAGGAGAGAATGCTTGGGTCTGTCTTGTCACTATGTATAAATATTTGATGGAATACAGCGAAGAAGACAGAGAAAATGGGCACAAACTGAAATACAAAATATTCCATTTTCACTGAAGAAAAACTCCTCTAGTGGGACATGATCAAACACTGCAACAGGCTAACCAGAATGGTTCTGGAGTCTTTGTCTTTGGAGATACTCAAAACCCAAGTGGATGTGGCCCAGAGCAGCCTGGTCTGGTTGACCCTGTTTTGATCGGGAGTTGGACTTAGGGAATGCCTTAAGATGCCTTCTGACCTCATTTTTTCTGGGATTCTGTGCTATGTGCAGGCTGACAAACCCCAGGAAAAGCCTATAGGAAGGAATGTCGGGCTACTGTTGACTGTTCTCCTTAGTCTGCTGTCAGGATAAATAAGCCTAGCAAAAGTTGCTGATGTAGGGCGAAGAGGACTGAAGGGACTGTAGTTGCCAAGTGAGTTTCAGAACAGTTTGGAATAACCGTTCACTAAATTATTTTTAAAACCTCGTTTACAGGATATCATCTGTTCCCCTTTATTTTCACTGAAGTTCATTCAAAAATTCTTTTATTTGGGATAGTAAACTCTAACTCTGCTCTCAAGTAGTGTCAAATTAGAACTTAAATGGGAGTGAGTTGCATTTACAGAGAGATTTAGGACCACAGAATAATTCATGTCAAAAGGGACCTTAGGTGGTCTCTACTCCAGCCCCCTTCTAAAAGCAGGATCAGCTCTGAGGCCAGAGTCCCTTGATGCTTTGTCAGATTGGGTCTTTTAAGCCTCCAAAGATGGAGATAGCACATCTCTAGGCAACCTGTCCCAGCACTTGGCTGTCCTCATAGTAAAAAAGATTTTCTAATCTGAACCTTTTGCTTTTAGACTTTTTTTTTTTTTTCCTTAGGTAAATGAAGGTAACAAACAGGTGCCTTTTGGGTTTTTCAGGGGTGTATATGCAATCTAGATCTCTTACTCTCTTGAGCACTTGCAGGAGTTCCCCTATGCTCTTAATTTTATTTTGAAGCATGGAAAGGCATCTGAAAATCTTACCTGATGTTTCCTGGGGTTCATAGCTTTAAGAATTTGCAAGACTGAAACTGAATTCTCTTCCCTTTCTAAAATAGTAACTTTCTTGTGCTTATGAGGAATGATTTAGGATTGGGAAAGTCCTTAATTTACAGCAGGAGGGTGTGTCTCATGAAATACAACAAAAGCATTTCTTTTTAAGCATTTCCTTCTGTTAACTTTGCTGATAATGATGTGGTAGAGGTAAGAGCTAGGGCCATAATTACATGAATTTTGCAAAGAGAGGAAAGCTCCAGAATTCCTTTTACACTGCCTAGTGAATTTCTAGGAAAATGCATCAGTAAAATGTTCTAAAACTGAGAGAAAACTTGTGTGTGGAATCTTAAAAAACCTTGTATCTGTATATCTCAAAGAGGCTTCTTTTTCTGAATAATGTCTAAGGTAGCAAACCTCCCAAGTCAGCTCCAGTAGCATATTTTTTCATGAGTGACAGAGGTTAATTTGGTCATGCTTGTTACTCTAACCATAGCTGCCTTTTTTTTTCTTCTTTGTGGCAGTGTTTGCTTTTTCTCTGTCCATTTCTTGTTGTTCCCAAGAACAGATATTTGCCAAAACAAATGTATGTGAGTGATAAAAGCCAAGAGGAGTTGGACGACAGGAAATTTCCTGTGCAGGAAGAGATCTTAGGACTTCCTGTGGAACAGAGCATTGTGGGTCTGTTGGCAGAAGTCCCATTACCACAGCTGCAGTTAACCAGAAGAGGGTGGAAAATAGTTGGCACTGCCTCTTGCAGTCACGTAGCTCAGAAGAGCCTGAACTAGACACTTAAAAATCCACAGCATAAGCAAATGGCAAATAAGAGTGGATTTGCAGATCGTTACTCTCAAAACCAAAACCAAAGAAAATAAGAATGGTGCAAAATTTCAGGTCACCTCTGCTCATACTCCCATGCTTCCTGCCCACCTTACAGACTAACTTGGTGTACATGGTACTATCCCAAAGTTTGATGCTGCTAGAAGGAGACATCTTCAATGAAATGTGTCCATGGTACCTGTACTTGGTACTCCACTGTACCTTGCAGGATTTACAAGACATTGCTAGTCAGCCTGTACTGTCAGCAGGGTTTTCCCATGTCCCTGCATGAGGCTTCCCTGTGGGTACTTCCAGGCAAGTTCAAATTGCCAAACAAGCCATGTCCCACATGTTGCATTAAATCTGTGTGATGCCAGAAACTTGTGCTGATTGCCTGAATTTCAGCATGGACGACCCTTCTATTGAGTGATCTTTATTTTAGCTTATAGCAGATGTGCATCTCTTTTCCCAGCCCTCTGAAACAACACTTGCAGGGAGCAGGGGATCTGTTTCTGGAGAGAGGAGACAAAAGAGGAAGGGAACAGGATGCTAACATAAAATGCTATAGTAAAAAGAGAAGGGAAAAGACAACTGGAGGAAATGAGTGTAGTTCAAAGGGCAGAAAGAGTAGGGGACAGAAGAAAAAAGACACCAGGAGCACAAATATTATAAAAAAGGGAAACTGGCCAGTCTGGAGATAAATATATTTTTTGTGAGAGTGTGCACAGAGCATGATTAGATCCTACACAAGAGGGAATTTGTGATGTAGGAGGTGTCAAACCCATTTTTAGGTGATGGCAGAGTGAGCTTGATATGGACACGTGGCACTTCATCCTAGACTGCAGTCACAACTTCATCTGTGGGGACAGTTGTGTACCCTCTGCCTGTACCAGTCCTTGACCTTGCTGGAAAGATGCCACAGAAAAAGCCCCTGAAATGGTGCCCAAGTTGTGGTCTGTATTCGGTGTGACATTAAGGCTGTTGACTCTCTTCAGAGAAGTCAAACGGAACCTGACTGTGACATTTAAACTTTGGCCCTTGAGCCAGACTTGACCACGGTGGTCTCACCTGGGAATTTATGAACCTCTCAGGTAGCTTGGTTCTCCTCACAAAGTTTGGACTGTGACCTGGTGCCCTTGCCTCTGCTGCTTCAGCATTTGGTTTTATCCTCACAGCTGTGTGCATGTTCACTCTTCTTTTGTACCAAGGAATTCTTTGTTTGCTTACTGAGTGCTTCCCCACAGGAAATTTCCTGTGATGGAAAACTCCAGGGAAGCTTCCTATGAGAGGAGAGGCTGCAGGGGGCAGATAACGGAGACATTGGAGGCCACAAACCGCAGCAGCTGAGGAAGCGCCGTCACCTGGTGCTTTCTGCCAAGGGAGGTTGGGCGGCAGGAAGAGCCAACCACTGCCTTGAGTGATCTGGGCTGATAGGACAGGGGAACTACTCACTGGAAAACCCACAGCTGCTGCTGACTGCTGAAGCCTTCACTGAGGCTGTGCACTGTAACTTGGTGGTGTTGAACCCAGGTCTCTGGAAGCTGTGGATGAATTTTTGTCATGGGGGGCTCCCCGTGGGTCATTTAGGTCAGCACTTACTGGGCTCTGAAGAAAGCCTCTAGTTAAGTGTCCCACTGTGAGCTGGGTACCAGGCATGACTCTGAAGCTCTCAAGCAGTTGAGGAAAAAAGTCATTGCCTGGCAGAAGAACAGCACATTTTGATAATGTTGTCTGTCTCCTACCAGTTGTTTTCCTAAAAAGGGAGGGTCCCCTCTTTAGGTACCATTATAATTTTTGAGCCCATGGCTGACCCTGGCAGTCTCTGGAGGATGACTTTGTATCACTTACTGGGATTTTGTCTTACCTTGGTGCAAAAAGGATGGTGTAACTGTAAAATAACTTACTGTGAATGGCACTCCAGGCTCCATCAGAGATCTCTTGTCATTTTGTGCTGGGCAGCACTGGAGCTTGGTGAGCTCTTAGGAGCTCTGGCCTGCAACTGCCAGTGTTTAACCAGCCCAAGGCTGACTGATTTATTGCAAAATTAATTTGAGGAAAACAACCTGATGCCAGAGAGCTCTTGATAAACATGCAATCTCAATGGTCATGATGTTGCCTCTGCAGTTGAGTGGGACCTTAGGCAATGCTAAGGCAAATAAAGTACCCAAAAACGACCTTAATCCTTCCACAGCTGTTGCCTTTTAGCCTTGCTGTGCCTCAGATTGCTCCAATGTAATGTTGGGATGGTAGTGCTTCTTTCTACCCCTGTAAGCTCAATGTAGGACTTCAGAGTTGTCAGTTTGTCAGTCCAGAGATGTGCCAGCCCCATAAACCACACTTTGAGCTTCCCTCTCACAGGTCTACCCTTTCAACTCTTCAAATTTTTCCCTCTGTCCCTACCATACCTCAGCATTCCATGCTGTCTGCTGAATTCATCTGTACTACACAATGATTTTTACAGTTCCTCACACAAAGTTACTGGATCCTGGTAATGTTCTTTAGGCCTCCTTGTTGGTAGTATTCGTATCCATTTGGGATTTGTTGCCTAAATAATGCCTACACAATGGGGTTTGTTGTCTGCATGTAATTCTTCTGTAGGTTGATTTATCCCAGGTAGGTATGACAATATTTTACCAAAAGATGCAAAATCTTTCAGACATTTTTACCTTAACGTGCCTGTTTTTCTTCAGAGCTCAGCCTCTTGAATTTGGTGAAGGCATGTCATTTGCTTCTTTGCTTTTCTATGTGTCTTGTTTTAAATATTGATGTTAAGAGCAAATTTCATGGGACTATGAAGTCCTGAAGGAACTTCTTTAGGTCCGTTCTCCCTAGACTAGGAAAAGCAGGTGTTTTAAGCTTCTAGTTTGCTATTATAATATGGTATAATTTCAGTACAGCCTTCATTCAGCCACCAGTGACTGTTGTGGTTTGATTAACAGACTTGACTTAGAAATGTGTGCAGCCTGGCCAGCTAGTCCAGCCATTGGCTTGGTGACACTGGCCAGCTGGCTGTCATTTCTTGGCTAAAAGGGGACCCCAGATTGCAAGTGCTGCTTCTCAGCTATGGGGCAGACAGGAGTGAGGCACTGTTGGATCCCAGCTGGGAAAGAAGCAAAGAAACAGCTTCAGAGTTATATGTAGTCATCAGTCTCTATGTTTTGTAACCTGCCATGGATCGAAGATATCTGGGAAAAATTGCAGGCTCATTTTCTGGGGTGAGTGGTTGATCCTCTTGTTTTTCAGGTTTCCAGACAGTTGCCAGTATAAGAACTCGGATTTGTTAGGTTTTCTACTTCTTACCTGTTGCAGCTGATAATTTCTTTGCCAGGACAGAGACCAGTACATTGATGTTGAACTCTCAAAATGTCCAGTGCCCCAAGACCTGGAACAGACTTGAAGAAAGAGAGGAATTCTCTCCTGTACCCTCAATACCTCTCTGCTGGGCCATGTGGGTGGGAGAGAAGTCTGCCTGTGCACAGGCAACAGAGAGAAGAGCTCAAACTTGGGGTGAGGCAGAAGGAAGAGCCTGCAACAAGGATGCTTGGTCAGGGAGATCAGCATTGTCCACTGGCACAGCTACAATTGCAGAGAGAGGGATGTGAAGTTGAGCTAGGAGGATGGATTTCTTAATCTCGCTTTTCTTCTGCTGTCATATACACCTGCTGCTGCACAACTTGCTGGAAAAATGAGCCAAAGTTATGGCAGGGTGTCTGATGCCCTCCTGGAGTGCTGGTTCCTATAACAAATGACAGTATATTCCTGCTGCTATCTGTTGTCCCTTTAGCAAAAAGTGGCAAAGGTTTGAAAGTTGGCTGTAAAAGGCCTAACCCTCCTGCTGCTGACCCATGCAGGTTTCATTATGATGCCACAATGGAATTTCTGAGGGCTTTTTTTTTCACCACTACTCATACTTTAAAGACAATGGAAAAAATTACACTCAATATATTTATTCTGCATTATAGCTCCTAAGGTTTTAAAGGTGAAGAAATCTCAGAATTAACATTGCCTGTGAGAACCTCCTCCAATTACACAGGCCTTGCATGAACATCAGCACATTCAGGGTCTTGCAAAATGTGGGCTCTAGGGCTGCATGATAAGTTCACTAAATACTGATAAAGAGGAAAGGGGGTGAACCTTAGTTAGTGGAGGGGATAATGGCAGGAGAAAGCACTATATTGTTCATTTTAAAAATGTCATTTTGTTTTAATAATTTGTAATGCTAATAATACACTAGGAAATCTGTGATACAGTATGTAAACATAATAAAGTATTGGGAAAATTCAAGTTCACTACAGTTTGGCTATTAAATATTTTCAGTGAAGTAAAGTGAAACAGCTCAAGGCTGCAAAGAAATGATCCAACTGGCAGATTAGTAAACTGAGAATTCACACCCTTAATTTATAAATATAAATAGTAAAGTTCAGTAGTGAAGTCATTAATAGACTTTATCTGTCAATAAACTTTCTTAACATTAATTTTTAATACTATAAAAGTACTATATTTTTATAGTATTAAAATATTACTATACAGTAATACTATAAAAATATAAAAGTGTCTTTAAAACAAATTCTGCCTATGTAACATTTTTACTGTTTTTCTAAAATACTCTAAATTGAAGAAAAAGAGCTTTTAGAACTGGCTATCAAACTGGTTCTTGTAACAATTTCTGAAAATTTTGCTTACCCCAAAATCTTTCTTACTCCAAAATTCAAAGTAGACCTTACAGTAAGTGTTAAAAAACCAAAACACAAAAGTGAGCTTGCATCTTGACTGCAATTGGAATGCAAATGTTTGGATTAATGGCTGGCCAAACTTGGAATATTGCTGATTTCTTCCTTTTTTTTTTTTTTTCAATGGGTCTGATTTTTTGTATTCAAACAAACTTTGTTGGGGTCTCACCATTCTCCAGAGTATTGTAAACTCTCGGTTTTCCATTTCCCTTCAATTACTGCCCGTGGAGACCAAAATGTTGCCTTCTATAGCAAAATCTATGGTGTTACCCCATCATTTCTGTTTTGTTCAGCTTTCATGAACTGGGGATTTGGGAAAAATACCAGTAAATTATATCCTCTTAATAGCTCTGCCTGGAGATTACAATCCAAGCAAACTCTCTGGACAAGAATATTATTTCTCTCCTGTTTGTGCATTGCCAAGCACACTGGGCTCCTGGTTTGTGATTCTGACTGTGACAGTACAATTATGCAGAGTAATAATGCAGGCCTGTTGAATTAAATGGTTTTTAATTTGATTTCAATTAGGATTAGCATCTCCTGGCTCTTCACATGGACTGGGGCCTTATAGTATGAGCTGCTATAGGTAGGGAAATAACTATGTTCCATCTTTCTGTACAAACAGGGCACAAGGCCCCCTAGTTTAAAGATACTTGATATTTTTAAGCTGCCATGAAAAATAAGGCAGGGGTTTGTTTTGTTAGGAAGAAATTCAAAATCTGTTTAAATTTCAGTATGGTTCTTTCCAGAGTAAAAAATCTGGAATTAAGGTGACACACAAACACCATGATAAAAATGTGTATTTTTTAAGAAAGAATTTGACTAAGAGAAGGACAGGGTTTTCAGCCCTTTTTTTTCCTGGACAGCAGTTATCCAAGTGGGAAACGCCACTAAAATCACTGGAACTGCTCACAGGAATATGAGTTAAACCATGAAGCTCTCAATGTCTTGTTTATTACTTAAACAAGACTTAAAATGATGCAATTTGGTATTCATCTTCCTTTCCAGTGTTTATGAGGGTTGCTTTGCAATTTTGCATTTATCTCAATTTTTACAGTGTAAGTATGGATATCACTTACCCTTTTGTTTAGAATTACTTTTAGTTTGAACAAATGTCAATTGTTCATTTTAAAACAAAAGTAATTAGTAGGCTTTCTTTTAAAAACAGAAACAAAACAGACATTTTGACTGAATGTGAAAGAAACCTATACAGAGAAAGCAGAATTATTTTTGTACTAACAGTACAATTTTCTTTGTTTCACATTGTGTAAGACTAGAGTTACCAAAATGTACACCAGCTTTTTACAATAAATGAAAATAAATCAGTAAATGTTTAATAGAATTAATATTTGGATTAGCTAATATAAGGGTTTCCTAGTGCTTCTCTGGCACATGGAGAACTTGCATAGTGGAGAGAGAAAGAAAAAGAAAAGGAAAAAAATATATGCAAAGTAGAGTTATGCAAATGACCTTATCAGGGCAAGCAAAAGGCCTCTCCACCATGCCTGCCAATTTGGAAATAACAGCTATGGACACACTCAGCTCCCTCTTCCTGAGGAGATGCAGCTTTAGCCTGTGATGTTGGCAACCACACCATGAAAAGAGATTAAAAATTGCCTCCTCTTTTATGTCTTTTTAAGAGGTTGGCAGAGATGTTGAATGAATCCTGGAGAGGGCAAGCACCCTGATGATATCCCAGTACCATTTTTTCAATTTCATATGGGTTCTAGCAAATAAAAGGAGCAAAGAAACCACTAGGCTTTGACAGGGGTACAGAATTAGTTCCAGATTTTTTTTGGGGCATTGGTATCCATCCATCCATCCTGATTTCCACTTTGAAGGGAGAAGGCAAGAAGAAACATTACCACTGATTTTCACAAGAGATGTAGACATTCTTTTCAAGTTTGAAAGCCAGTGTTTTCAAAACCTTGAGCAGGCACTAACTGGTCTGTCATTTAACATTCAGCTGGATGGATTGAATTTTTGGTCAATATGACATATTGGTGAGGATTTTTCATAGCTAGGGTTGGATTCAGTTGTCAGGAGGCAGCCAGAGGGTACAGTCATATGAAGGCATCAGCTGAATTGTTGACTTTGGGTTTGGTGCACACACTGAGGGTACATCCATTGTGTCAGTGCTGCTTTATTCAAGTTGCTGCTTCCCAGGCTTAAAAGATAAACCATGTGTATAGCATTACTTAAGCAAAAGGGTAAAGATTGAAAAGAACCAGGGGGAAAAACAGTAACAGTGCCATGATTTTTTTTTTTTTGTACAATGCATGCTGCTCACTCCTTGTTTTCCTTCTGATGACACCAAGGCATTTATGTGCAAACAAAAGGCTTCTCTTGCCCGAGTCAGCCTCCTTCTCCTCCCACCTGATTCCGTCAGCAGAGTTGCAAAAGCATGACTTGTGACAGTGCTAAATTAATAAGGCTGAGGTTGGATTGACAAGAGAAATCTCCTCTTCACACAGTGTGCACACGTCAGGGGTAGTGGAGGGAAGAGGAAGTCTAGAAAAAATCCAAAATGAGGCTTCACAAAACATTTTGTTAAAAATCAATCACAATGCTTTCTTTTGAGACTTAATCTTAGAGGGAAGTAGTGTTTCAGGACCTAAATCAACAAATTCAGTCACAGCAGGGAAGACACAATATTGAACAGGACCAATGGCTATTCCAGCAGCTTTGGAAGAAGATATAAGAAAGAAATACTTTATTTATTAAGGAATTTATTAAGGAATAAGCCGGCTCACAGATAAACCTTTTCTGAATTTCCATTGTTGGTTATCCAAACACCTGAATAACAAGGGTGTAAATCTTTTCTGAAACTGCATTCATGTCCTCAGAAACTCTGCATGGTCTCAAACATGGAGGACTCCGGTTTTATGAACATTCAGAACTTGGGTCCATATGCTCTGTGTTTATTATCTGGCAGAGAGGTGTGAGACTTCTAGTTTGCAGATTTTCTCAGGGCTTCACAGGAAATTTTTGACACTTTGCATTCCCTAATGTCATTTTGTGTAAAATTGCTGAAGAAGGTTTCTCCCACTCCTCAAATTGACAATGTGCCCATGTCTGCATTTCTGCCCCATGCTGTCAGTGCCAAACTGATTGACCCCAGTCATGGGGGGCAGGGGAGGAGGGAATCACATTAGTAAGCAAAGTATTTTAGAAAAGTAGTTTTCCACTTGAAACTTGTTAAGAAGAAAGAAAAGACGTGGGAATGTCAACTTGCTTTGCACTTATGGGTACCAGTGAGCTTAGTAATTTCTGTAATGTAGGAATTACAAAAGCAAGCATGAAGGGAAAAGCTAAGGCAACCTGAAAAGTTACATTTGAAGGTGTCCTTTCTTCAAAATGTAGTTCACCATCCTTTCGTAATGTTTGTGTTTGCTTCCAACCTTCTCAATTCTCCAGTCTGTCTTTTTTAAAATGATGTTCCAAGCTTTGCAAGTTGGTGCGTCAGTCTTCCCAGGAGAGAAAAACTTGAGATGGTTTGGAAGTTACGATACAAAAGAATGAAGCAAAACTGGTTTGTACTTTGTAAACTAAGCAAGTTGTGAATCATTGGAAAAATAGAAGAGAAATTACTTCATGGAGACACCTCTGTAGCTCCCCTGCCTTCAATGTCACTGTGATTGTCTGAGTTTTTGTGAGTACAAGTGGTGTGTGAACAGACAGACCTACCAATCTGCAACAGATAAGATAAAATAATTAGACAAACGTCTTTCACAGAGCTGACTAAAATTTGCCAATATACAGGGAGCACAGCTAAGACAATTTTAATTAGACAGGTTGGTGAAAAAGCATTTCAACTTCGTTTTCTCGATGTCCACATCATGAAGTGTATGAGGACTCCAACAGTTTCTGTTGGATCCTGGGGACATGAGCATGGTATGCACACCATCGTGCTGTTACTGTGCTTAATCCCTTCCTTCTCCTGTCTGCCCATATTGTTATGTCCTCCAGGCAGGTGGTCTTCCTGCTTCGGTGTTTTATGCTCCCTGGCACAACTGTCAGCCATGTAAAGAAGCCATTAGATGTTGTTAAATATTTCTTACAAGTGATACAATTTGATTCTCTTTTCCAGTACTTAAACTTATTTAACCTTATTTGGCCTCACCCCTTCAAAAGAAATGGCACTGTTAGTGGGACTGAGGGGTGAGTTCCTCACTCCTCCCTGCTGTCACAGCTCCACAGCCCACCCATCCCAGCTCAGCTCTGGGGGCTCACAGCACACAGTGCCCCTCTCCAAGGACAGGCATTCCCTTTCCCCTTGCACGTTTGCAGTAGTTCATTGATCGTAGCAAGCACAGGATGGTCATTCTTCCTGTGGGAAAGGAAGGGTGGGAAGGACAGAAGTCCTGGAGACAGGTTCACTGATGTCAAGGTCACTAAGTGTCTGTACCAGCACAATAGGATTATGTAGCAGTAAGAATTGTGAACCTGGGATGATACAGTTACCCATCATTACTAGGTGTCTGCAGTCTCTCTCACTGCGCTTTACAGTGGCAAGAAACCTGAAAAGCAGGATGAGACACAGCCTTCTTGTGATTTAGCTCATCCATTTGTTTTCCTTTTCATTCAAAGCTTGATCCTTTACTGGAACTGCGTAGGTAAATCATTTGCCTCTATTGACATTGCAATAATTTTTCCACTCCTGGAAGCAAGTCTTTCTCAGTGACATCATCCAGACTAAATTCAAGTGATACAGCAAGCCCATGCATTATTTTTCAGTGGCATGACATGCTCTGTAACAATACTGGCTGAAGCATTTTCTCCGTTTTCTGTTGCCACATCCAGCTGTTACTCTTTTTGCAGTTTGCCACCTCCCTGCCAGTTGTGTTGACCTGTTAGTGCAATTGTGCTCTTAACTGTATTCAAAAAGCTCATCTGGCAGAAGCCAATGTACATATGTACATGAATACAGATTCTCTCTCTCATCAAGAACATAGCATAGCTCCTCCACCAAATGCACTGGCACATCATTTTAGTGGCCAGAAAACATGACAAAGTCAACACAGTCACTAAACACTACATATTGTCCAGCTGTCACGTAGGATGAGCTTGTTTAAAGGACACTGTAGTTACTGCAGACACCCCAGCAGTGAGATAGAATTTATCCCAAACAGGATCTTGCATGCTGTCCCAAATGATAAAGTTCATTTCTTATTCCTTGTAACAGTATTTTCAATTAGTCCTGAGTAGAAATTCTAATGCCTCAACTTCATATGACTTCCATAGAAATAATAAATGCAAGCCAGTTTTTTTGGGGCCCTAATATGAGAAGTTAGTGGGTATGCTGACTATCTTCAGAGCAAAAGGAGTTAAATGCTGGAGAGGAAGCAATTCTCAAGATGCAGGAAAGATAATCATGATAATTTATCATCTGATAATCAAAGAGCACACACTTAATTCGTTCTCATTATCAATGTATTTCAAGCATAAGTACCTCAGTACAAGAGGCCTTTCTGAGCACAAGTTGCACTGGAAGGTTAAAAGGCCCCACGGAAATGTAATGCAGTTTCTTCTCCTAAATGGGTGATGTGTTGTAGTGCAGTTTGGAGTCCATCTCAGTGGCCTCCTTGTCCCCTGAGTGTGGAAAAGGACCTCTGGCATCTAGAGCTGTTCTTTGAAGCTCTTAACCTTTCTCTGGAACAGCAGTGTCTTCTTGGAGAAATGACTGACAGTTTGTAAGGGCTGTAGGGATTTGGTTCATTAAGGAACCATCAAAAAATGAAGCTAAATCTGGAGTTTTTAATCATGTCAGAACTCCAGTTTGCAGCACCTTGGGAGCGAGAGATGTATGCAGCATGCTAAGAGTGGGCTTTTACCTCCAAAGATGTGGTTCAGAGCTAAGTACACTGTGCAGTGTCCAAAGTTGTAAATTATACAGTTTCCACCAGTAATTTAATATTTAATGTCACCTGAAGGCAGGTCTTTGCATAAAGCACAGAAGAACTCATGTACTTTGGTGTATTGAAGTAGGCTGTCACAGCCCTTCTGCATTAGGACTCCACAGAGAACGCCTGCATGAGCAAGACATCCAAAAGCAAAATCAGTTACAGTAAAAGTATGACATACTTTTACCACATGCTGGTGGTAATTTTTTTTCTATGGTCATTTGCTTAATGGTTACAGGCAAAGTAAGCCACGGTTCTGGGCTGTGCTGCCAAAATCTGCTTTTACAGTAGCAGCACAAGTGCAGCTGCAGCTCACGAGCCTTGGAGCCCCAGTGCAGAGGAAGCCAACAGATGACATCTTGCTGTTACGGCATAGACTGTTCTATAGTGGAGCTGGCCTCATGTTCCCTGGCAACAGCCTGGAAAACATGCTCTTTGTGTACACACTCGCCCCTCCCCAGCTCTCACAGTCACAGTTGAGTTAGGGAACAAATTCCCAGCCAAAATTCCTCAAGGGAAAGGGACCCAACTTCTTCAGGATGTGAGCCTCTGAGAACAAAATCTCCCTGTGAGAAAAAGGCTGCTTCTTAATACGGAGGATTATAATGTTGTGGGTGGTGTTTTGTTGATATGTGAAACTGAGATTTCAAAACTTTCCAGTTGATTCAGCTGTACAAAAAGGACTTCCTGACCCCTCTCTTACAAAACTCTAGGATCTCTCTTAGTTTGCATCCACCGGAAGATCGAGGTGGTGTAGCTGATGGTAGGTTAGAGTGATAAATTGCTGAAATGAACCATCTTAATTTTAGCCAGCTGTATTTATTGCAGCTAGCAACTATTCCTCCAGTTTTTCATATCTTTCAGCAGTGTTGATCCAGGTTCCTAAACCTGGAGCTTCCACTTTGGTTACCAGCATTACTGCTACATAGTGTAAGCATGGTAATAATCTGAGCACTCTGCTCCACTGTAGTGCAATTGGTAGCAGGCAAAAGACTTAAATAAAACCATATGTAGGTCAAGACTACCAAGATCAATTTATTTCTGATTACTTGCAAATCTTCAGCCCCTCAGCCAGAGATCAAGGCCATGTTGTGTTAAAAGAAAGAAACAACATGTATTGACAGTTCCTTCTAATATGGGGTTGGGTTGTTTACCTTAAAATTACTGTTGCCAGGATGCATCAAATAATTGATACAAGAAGTGGGAAGGTAAAGTAGGTGTAAAGGATGTAAAGATGCTCTGCATGTGTCCAGTTATAAAGAGGAGCAGAACAGAGCTCCTGGATTTGATCCCTCCGTGTATGGGCAGGCATCCAGTGCCTTTGTGCCTCACATCTGTAAAACAGATATAGCAATGTAATTTGTCTGCAGTTGAAAGGCACTGTGTAGTATAAATGTGAAAGTGTTACTAAGTATCAGCAGTGGCCGTAGCCAGTGCAGAAAAAATGCAAAGAATGCTTTTTAGACCTGGAATTTTGACCTGGTTTGAAATTGGTTTGAAACAATAAAGAGTTGCTGAGAAGAAAATGAAAGTTTTTATAATCCCTTGACTTCTACTGGCAAAACTCTTTGCTTCTGGCAGCATTGTCTCTTGAGCTAGTTACCCTGTGGCATTGTCAGGGCTCAGCTGCTCTTGTTTAGGATATAGTTTTTGCACAAACAAGGAGAAACCAACAGCAGACATTTCTTTCAGCTCCTTTTGGAAGGGAGCAGTAGGAGAGCAATGTCTGCTCCATGGACAACAGCCAAAAATTGGTTGAGAAGAAGTCAGGAGTAGATTAAGACTATAACTGGGAGCAGATCCAAGCCAGCATTTCCCCCCTCCCCATCCCAGTGCCACTGCCGGTGTTGCACTGGCTGCATGATCAGGAATGCCGTGGTGTGGCAGCTGTGGGAGCAATGGTTCGGCTGCTGTCCATTACTCACTGACCCCTGCTGCATTCTGGCTTTCTCTCAACATGCTGCCCAGATGGAACAAGCCAGCCTTCACCCTGTCCTGGAAGGAAAGCTCTTGTCAGGCTTCTAGGAAGGTTTTGCAAACATGAAAGGAAGCTGGAGCCGTCTGCGGAGTTCTTGAAAGCTCTTGGACATGGCTCATGGAATGAGTGCCTAGAAAATCCACTGGTCTTTTCATCACCTCTGTGGTTGCTCACTTCTTTGGTAGCTTTTCCCTTTCAGAACCTCAAATCCAACTTCAACACACAAACCAGCCCCATTATCTAGACTGGTTTGTCCTGGCCTGGGTGAATTCTGTTTCAGGCCACACACTGCCTGTCAGCAGCAGGTAGGCTGCTCCAGCATTGTAATATTTTCTGTTTCTGACTAATCCCAAAGTGGGGCAGCTCACAGAGGACATCCTAATATCCACTTATTCTATAGCTTCACTCTGGATGATGCAGTGGAAACAGAAGGGAGACTAGCAGCTGCTGTGGGTCAAATGTGGACCTCAGTTATAAGAAACACAGCACAACTGGCCACATGAAACCATTGGATTGGCACTAGAAGCTTTAGTCTGACATCAGGTACAACTCCAAGGACTTCAGGAATTAGTCAGCAGTGTTAGGGGACTTTTCTAATTTGCTGGGGCCGGGGGTCTTAGACATAGCTGAGTGATTTTGTCTGAGAGAGTTATTTCATTTACTAACTTGTCTCTACATAGAAAAGGGGTTGGGCATAGAGTGAGAAAGACTATATTCTTCATTTTGAATTCTGTAGTGTGGCTTCAAATTTTGTGGGGTTTTTGTATCGGTGACTTCATTTGCCATCTTTAATCAGTGAGCTGTCTCAGCCCAGCAAGCTAATTTTGATCAGCAAATGCAAACCATGTGTAATGTCAGCAGGTCAGGCGAGGTGATGGAACATGGGATTTTCACCTCAGTTCCAGAAAGGGCCATAGTTGCTTCCAGGAAGCTGTGCTTGGCACAGGGTGTGGGCAATTGAAAAGATTTATTTCCCTGTATGAGAGCTCGTTCTAATCAAGCATTTTCCAATCAATATGTTTCTTACAGACTTTCCAAAGGCTGCATTAGGAAAGCAATTTTATTTATTTTATGACCCCGAAGCCCTGAGGGATTCAGATGTATCAGCTTCCCAGGGTCTCTGTACAGAAAGTGAAAAGAGAAGGGCTGGGTCACAGGGCACCACACCAGCAAAGTCAGCATGGCAGAAACCCATGGCAGAGCTTTGCTGGCTTGGTTTCTGCAGATGTCTGCACACATGGAGGCCCTAGAGCAGGCACAGTGCACAGAGCATTACCTGCACTTGTGCTGTACCTCTAATACCTTGTTCAGCAGGACACCAGGAGAAATAAGCCTGTGCCTTTTAATTCAGATTACTACTGAAAAAGCTGTTTTGCCCTCTGTTCCCAGCAGTGTAGGAGATTCCTCAAAGCCTTGTCATTCTGATTACAGGCACTTTCAGACCTTCCTAAAGAATGTGCAAGCCTCACTTGTGGTCTCTTTTCCTGCCACAACTCCTCTGTTTCCTATCCAGTCATTTTTTCCTCAACAAAACATGTGAAGGGGCATTTTTATCTTCTGCCATGCATTTCCTTTGTACCACTTCATACTCACCTCCCAAATAATTCTTTCTGAGGATTAGCCAGGATTAACCTTTTCTTCATTTTCTACCTTAGCTTATCTCTGGGCCTGGGAAGTGCAGAGCCAGCTCTCTACTTTAGGATGAGGCAGTCCCTGCAACCCAACAGCAGTGAATAGCCACTGCTTCTCACTGCCTGGGTCAAGGGCACCTGCTGGAAAGAGCAAGTGGTCAGGCACATCACTGCACACAGATTTCTGTCCCCTGCTCGTAACAGCAAGTGCACAGACCACCAGCAGTACAGGATTTGCCCTGTGGCAGGGCTACATCTTCCACATGTATGCTAACCTCAGAACAGTCCCTGAGGGCACTTATTTACACTCTCCATCTACATGGGGATAGCATGCCACAGATTTCTGTTACCTCTGAGGAACTGGAAAGACTTCTTGAGAAAGCAAGATCTTTACCCTTCCTGCCTTTACCATTTATAGAAGTGATAGTGCTGAAGAGCGGCTGAGCACCCTGTGGGTGCTGGGTGCTTTGGAGAAGTCACTTGGGTTAAGAGATGGATGCAGCAGCCCCAGCAGAGAAAGCACAGAGTTGCTGCCTCAGGAGGACCTTAGTGCCTCAGTTTGGAAAGCCCTTCAGCATGATCCCGTGCTGCTGCTGAGCTCAGCACTGCCCTGCTGGGGAGCAGTGTGGTGGTGGTGGTTCTGTCACATCCAAGCACATACCAGAGCAGGGCCCCTGGTCTGCAGCAACAATCAGTGTCTCCAAACAGGGAACCAGAGACCAGCACACACAGCACCATGGCAGTATTGAATTTTTGAAGCAGCTGTGCAGCAATTTGCACTTCAGAGCATTTCGGATGTCAACTGGCAAAGCACTATGACACCTCTTTGCATTTTGGTAGTCCAGCATTCCAAAGATGTGAGACGAGAAGGGACTTTAAAAAGTTGCGCTGGCAGAACCTGAGAGAAGGATTTAAATCTAATTATATGCTTTTCTTCCAGACTGTGTTGCCTTTATACGGAAATTAAGACCAAAACACAACCTCATCCACCTCTCCTGCTTGACATATACCATCATATGCAGAGGCACATATTATGCTTTACAGCTAACAAGGAAAAATTTTGTTAATCAATAACAAAGAAAGAGAGCATCATTTCCTAAAGAGTTACTTGATAGGAGACATTCAAGTGTTCTGAACTTCTCCAGCATCATTTTCCCACTAAAGGCTCACAGTAGCTACAGACTTGAGCTGGCTTCCCCTGATGCTGCCAGTGATGATGCATCTGTCCCTGGGTGTTTGGAAACCAGCTGCTGATTTGCATGCACTGGCCCCTTTGCTGTTTGCCCAACCATGCTAAGTAGTTTTTGGCGTGGGAGTGTGAACAATTCTGTCTGCCCTGCAGAAAGCAGGAATAAATGAGAGGTCTGTCTTTGCCCCCTTCTCACACCATCATCCTGCCTGCCAGGCAGGAGGATGGAGAGCACAGCTGAAGTGGAACAAAATGTTAGACAAAACTTGCTATGAATGCTGTTTTCCATGTGCGTGCTGTCCTGTGGCTGTGTCCTCATCTCGAAACTAAGGCAGAACAGCAGCTCTCGGTGGTACAGTGCATCACATTTTGCATTGGATTTGTGTTCTCAGATTGTTCCAAAATGAGTCAAGGTGAAAACAGCATGTGGTACATTATACTTCACACTTTAGGTGTATCTGTTGCATTCACTGAACATAGCAGCTCATACTGTAAAATGCATACTCTATCTTCCAAACCAAAGAAGGGGTTGCTGAGTGCAAGTGCTTTGCAAGATTTAAGATTGGCTACATGTGTTCAAAAAACAAAGTTGCAACCCCACCAGAAGTCTGCGGTCAGGTGAAAATATTGCTGGCTGTGTAGTTCTAAGTGCAAAGGTTATACTGACTAAGCAGAGCACTCTGTTTTTAAGTCCTCAAAGCCTGACCACGCTTCAGTTTCCTGAGGGGCTCTCTGTGAAGTGAACTCTTCAGAGACCATCAGCCTAAACTGTTGAAGAGACCAGTACATTCCTGTTTGTGCCCATGTCTGTTGGTGTTTAACAGGTTTACTGGCTACTTCAAAGTGTAAATTACCCCATCAAAGTGTAAAATACCCTCTCCATTGTACTTTGCTTTGCTGCTTGAGAATAGAAAGGAACAAAGAGTGGATTTCTTCTGCACTTGGGATGGTGCAAGCAGCTTGTGCCCTGCAGTGTGAGAATTGATCGTCCTCATCATTTATAAGGTCACCAGAGTAAGAGGTGTTAGAACCAGGACTTCAGGTGAGGAGTATGCTGCAGAAGTAGATAATCTATTAAGACACCAGTGCATCAGCCTGCAGTGTTTGAAAGGTGAGCATGGATTTTGCTCCCTGTTTAATACATATAAAGCTTTCAGTTTATGAACATGTCAGTAAAATACTGTATTTTACTCAGCTGGAGGTGGTGCTTGGAAACTGACAGAAGATAGAGAATACACTGGATCTCATAGAGCCAGATTTTTATGGTTTTCATGGCTTTGTCTAACCTGCTTTCAGCTATTGAGTTCAAGAAGTTTTTGTTGTTGATTATTTTTGCACTACGCAGATGGGGAGACTGTGATGGGGACTGCTTGCCAGATTTCTGCCAGAGGTGCAAAGGCAGAAATGGGAGCAGAGCTAGGTCTGACTCTTAGGTCAAAATTCCCCCTGGGAAGTCCATGGCCACCAAGAGGGCAGGCTGGGAGAAAGGCAGCATCCCCTATGTCTGATCTGCACCTAATGAAAGCAGCAAAACCTTCACACTGATTTCAGCAGTTGGTTCAACAGGCAAAACTCTGCCCTCGTTTTGCAACACAGCTCTTGTTTTCCTCACTTTATTCTGCTTGGTAAATATCTTTGTTAGTTAAAGACAGTGCTGTTAGCTTCTTCAGAGAATAAAAACAGTGAGATAAAAAGAGCCCATTTTCCTCCACTGTGGGCATGACAATAAAAGAAGATGGAGAGAGGAAAAAAGAAACAACATCCAAAGAAGAAAAATAGTATAAATGGGATTAGGTTTTCTTCCATGGACAGCACAGGAAAGCATTTTCATGACCTACTGATAGCAATGTACGCTGTGCTGTAAAATCCCTTCAGCTGCAAAGCCAACCATCTCATGACCTTGTTTTCACAAAACCAACTACTTCTTCTTAAGAAGGGTCAAAGAAGGTGTCACTCAAGTTTAGTAGATGCTGTATTGTTCATGAAAGAATTATTTTCTGAATGACAATTTCTGAAGCACTTTTTAGCAACACTGCTGTGCACCCCTAGAAAAGTCTCCTGTGACTGAACTGGTTCAGCCTCACAAAACAAATGGACATGTGGTGGGGACATGTTTTTTTGAGAAACTAGCTTCCCAGGAAAGCAGCAGGGCAGGAAGGGAGGGAAGTGAGAGAATAAGAAATCTATCTAGGAAAAGCAGTTTACTTATTTTATGGCACCTTATGTTTTCCCAACTCAATGTAAGTATTTTAATTATGGGATCACCCCAGGGGTGGAGTGATGTGGCACATCCACCCACTTAGTTTAGCCATAGCCAAACTGAATTAGTTTGGCTGCTTGCTGATTCTCAGTAATTTCAAGCCAAGGGGTCCTAGGTCATATTACTTTGGGGCTTTTCTCACAAGTTTCACAGGTGCTGCTGAAACCCAGCAGAGACCTCATTTGCAGTGTGAAGTGTTGGGGCTGTTTCAGAGCTGCCATTATAACTCATGGGGCTTGTCCCAGTCTGTGTAACTTATTTGGCTGTTCTGGGTCTAGCACTCATCAATCTAAAGCTCTCTTTGGACACGGTGCTTTTGTACTAGTTGAACAGAAGGCAAAAATGTACTGTCACCTGGAGGTGGGAAGTGTTGATCTGTGTTTGTACAGGGAGTGATTTATTTATTACGTTGTTATCTATACGGGAGCACTACCTTATGTTGAAGTTATGGTACAACTCTGTCCTTGTCAGCCTGATTTTCACAGTGATGTTCTCTTTTGTTTAATGCCTCATCAGGTGAAGTACACATCAGAAGGCCAGTTAGATTTCTACACAACAGTCCTCCTTTGGGCAATTTATTGCTTGCATGGCATGGCAAAAATGGTGGCAAAATAAATCACACATGAGCATCTCTAGCACTCCTCAGATGTTCTTGTAAAACCTTTTCATGTGTTGTGGTCTGCCTGCATCATGTCTCACCTTTCTCTTTTAGCTACAGCAGCAGCCTGGGGTCTGGAGTGCATTTTCTGCAGGAATAGCCTTTTATTCAGAAGGAGATGAAGCTCACTCTGGCGTTTTAGATGACAGTTTTCATGTTTCTGAGCAAATCTCACCCCAGTCCCTTCAAAAATAAAGGTCCTACAGAAAACTCTGATCTCAGTAAGCAGACCCTAATTCATAGGGTGAAGAAAGTTTGCTTCATAAATAATTAAAGGCTACTACTTGTTTCTGTAGTACAGTAGTATGCTACAGTTGAAAGCTAATGGAAATTCTTGCTATGGCCATGCAGGCATCCCTTCCTCAGGTCAGCTCTGACCCTTTCCCAGGCACAATCTCAGTTCCTCTTCTGACAGAGATTCAGTTCTGTATGCAGCTGTGGCTCTGGGACTTTCCAAAGCCGTTGTCTGGGAATCTGGCAAAGCAGCAGAATGCAATTCACTTCATGTTACCTCTTGCTAAAACAGAAATAAAGGAGTTGCCTATCTGTTAAAGAAGTAAAAACCAAACCAAAATAATAGTGATATCAAAAAAAATAAACTCTCTCAGGCTTCTTTTAGTGCTTGGTAGGAGGAGGGTAATCAGATCTCAGAGAATGGTGTGCCAGGAAAGAAGTTTCTTCCCATGTGCAGCGTACAATCAGCCAGGTGCAATACAAGGAAGGGAGGTTTGTCTTCCTCTGAAGCATAAGGTAATGGCTCCTGCTAGAGTCTGTGTACCAGAGATCTGATCAGATATGGCAAATTTTATGTTCCTATGCACAGTTGGTAAGCTTTGTAGCAAGTCAAACAATGAGTCATCTCACGAGGGGGAAAGGAAAATAAAGCTTTTATCGCCCATTGGATTGGAGATAATCTCTACTTGGGTATAAACAGCTCTTCACCGTGCTGCCTTCTCTCCAGGGTAAGGAAGCTATTTTAAATTTGTGTGTAGAACAGATATTGAATTGTCATACCTCCCAAGCTTCCCTGCCTGGGCCCAGTAAAGGTGTCAGGCGAAATGTCTTTGATGCTAATGTGGTTGGGCCTCAGTGAGTAAACACAATAGCCTAGGCTGTATAAACTGTACGAGCTGGCTGGCAGAATCTGGCAGTGCCAGATTCTCTTTGGCACCTTGGAAAATCTGTCCCCAAACCAAATATCCCTACTTTACTCAAAAATGCTATACCCTCTTACATGGACCTAGTTACATTGGTAATATTTGGTTGCTATACAGCAAACACAGGCTAAAGCAGTGCCAAAGGTGGCACAATCTTGGCCCTGGCTTTCCTCTCCAGTATGGGAATGGCACCTGCTCACGTAATGGCACCTGGAGGAGGGGTGGGCCTGTGTGAATACACCTCTCTCAGCAATACATATGCTGATAATCACACTGTTACAGGGGCTGTATTTAAGCTGCCCTTCCTTACAGACCCCACCCCAGCCACCTGGAGAGAAGCCGTGGCTGTCTTGTATTTGACAACTTTTCATTATTCTTGATCCATGAATGTACAAGGGGTGTGAAGAGGGAGCGCACCTCTCTTCCATGAAAGGATACACACCAAGGATGAATGGCACCAAGGACTTTTCCTTCTGCTTGCTCTACACATCAGAAGGAGCATGTGGAGGAAAATCCTTTTGCAAAATGGAATGAAATATTGTCCTGTGAGCTTTCTTCAGGATGCTGAGTCAGTTCTTGGTTCTCAATATGTCACAGATTACCCAAAGTGCCAAAGTATTTCGCAGTCCAGTGCTTAGAGTAATCCTGTACCAACATGACATTGCTCTCCTGCCCTTTCCCCTGAGACTTCGTAGGTTATGCTGTGGGGAGAAAGGGAGGATTCAGTGATGTCTTCCTGTGTTCCTGTGCCTTGTCTCAATTCGGTAACAGAACTGTGGTCTCTTTCTGGCCCAGGTTTGCAGCCGGTTTACTGGAGCAGGGAAGATGTGGCACAGTGGCTCCGGTGGGCGGAGAAGGAGTTTTCCTTGAGGCCCATTGAGAGCAACACCTTTGAGATGAATGGCAAAGCTCTGCTGCTCCTGACCAAAGAGGACTTTCGATACAGGTCCCCTCATTCAGGTGAGGATTATTTACAGAAGCTGTGATTGCAAAGAGAGAGGAAGCTGCAACAAAAGCTGAAGAGGGTCAGAGGAGGAAATGGTCACCTTTGCTGAGGTGGACTGGGAAAGGGAGGGTAAAGGGAGGACAGAGACACTTGTATGAGACAAGGACCAAAAGGGCAAAGAGTAGGAAATCCTGATACACCTGAGTTGTAGGCATATTTCAATGCAAATTCAAACCCAAACATCCAACCTGTCTATAATTAAAATCCCTGCAGAGCTCCCAGAAAACAAGCTGCTCTGGCCGCATTTTGTGACTTCCAGCTCTTCCCTGTAAAAGGCTTATCTGTTCACAGACCCAACTACAGCAGCAAGTCAATCAAGTGCTCCAGCCTCTTTAAGCAGCCCATATCAGCATTTGGCCTCCAAGTTGTCTTGGCTCAGGTGCTGCTAAAAGTGACTGCAAAACTCCTTCCTTAGGGACTTTGCCTCTATTTAACAGCCCCTGTGTGTTTTGCTTTACTTTGCTGTATTCTCACATATGCTGGAGTCCAGCCCTCAGCACAGCACAGACAGGTGTGTGAATCAGTCTGCCTATTGCTCAAATTATGTCTTCATTTATTCACAAAGGAGATTAAGAAATGTGTATGTTGTCTGCCTGTATTTGTATCCCCTGTGGTCTGTCTGCTCCAGTTATACAGAATAAGCCTCTGCCCTCTTTTGTCAGGGGTGTTTAAATATGAGTTGTGAACTTTGTTTTTCGTGACCACATGAGGTACTCCTGGTAAATATAAAGGCTTGCATTTCAATCACTATAGGTGATTAAAGAGCTTGAACCAAGTGGTGACAGAATTGTGTGAGGAGGCTTCCAGTGCAAGGCTCACAAGCTGCAGGAGTACAGCTGGTGCTGCTGGGATCCAGCTGATAATCAAACTGTGGGTCTGATTCTGCACCAACCTGCTTGGCCACTCTCCACAACCATCCTCCTGCAGAATCTGTCTCACAAACTGTTGCTTATGTTCAGTGTATATAAAGTTTTTAAGCATGTGCTTCAAATCCAGGATTAATTTTGTATGGAAGAAGAGCCCAGACATGAATGTCTGTTGTCACTGTAATACATTAGTAAGAACTAATGCCTAGAAATGCCTCTCTTTTTTTAATTCTGGTACACCACTTGGAGTGTAAAAATTAGCCCTGCTTGAAACAAAAGGAGTATTGAAAGCAGGGATGTGGGCAAGGACTGCAAGGGTCACCTTTATGTATGTTGTCTGCAACTCCCCTTCCTGCTTGCGAGTTACGTTCCTATTCTTCCCCTTGTGTGCTGTGAGGGCACTTGAAATAAGCAGGATTTAAAATATTTCTAGGCTGGAAATAGAGTGTTCCCAGAGAAGAGCCTTTGACTTGCAAAATCTCACTTTATTCAGAAGGTTAAGCTAAATTTGGAACTAAATAACACAGCTAAAGGCCTCCTCCCTTGCATTTTGTCTCTTCCTTCCCTCCAGGTATTCCCAACTGATAATAAACCTTGTGGAGGATATCTGAGTCAGTCCCTAAAAGTTGAGATAACTGTAGGTAAAGGGACATTACCTCAGCATTTCCCAGAATTAACTGTACATGAAATTTAAGAACTGTGAAATAATGTTTGCCACAGAGGCATTAAGTTTTTCCAGACTAAGGCCACATGAAAGCTGTATCATTTCCCCTCATGGTTAAAGGAGGAGAAGGGCATCACTCCCACAGTCTTGCCAAGAAAGGGACTCACAGCCCCAACACTGTTCTGTTCAGGGAAGCCCACGGAAGGGAGGCAGCAGGAAGGGAGGGAGGGAGGGAGGAAGGAAGGACAAAACGTTTTTCACCATCTTAACATTGCTGCATCTGGGTGATGCAGAAGTCTCAGCTATTTCATTAGGTAAAAAAGCCCCAAAAATGCAGACAGCTTTATGGATGTTTTCACTAGTCTGTCTGGCCAATCAGAAGAGGTACAAATTTTCTACCTTATTGCTCCTAGTGTTACAGCACTAGTTATTTATGATTATGCCACTGTTGCATTCAATGATGGAAATTATGTGGTAAAATCACTTTTTAGACTTTCACGTAACTGGATGCTCAAGGCTTTGTTTTTAATTAGGCTTTCAGATATTGCAATCACCTTTTAAAAATGCCCTAAAGTCACTGCTGAGACAGTAAAAGCAGCCTAGATGTTAAAAATAAAGGAAACGGAACTATGGAAAGCAGTATGGCTTCAACTGTTTCACACCAAGAAATTCTAGTTGCCCACAAATTCGAATATTGGCAGTTTACAGACACAAGGGAAAAGTAGTACACACTTATTATCTCATAGAAACAACTCCTGAAAAACCCCCATGTCTGAGAAAACTCTTCCAGAATATCTAAGGTTTCCTAAGTGAAACTTTACTAACTTTGTTTTCAGATAATATGTAATTGTTGCAGCCTGTTCCTCTGTAATATGAGCAGTGACAAAGAAAAGAGCTGGCAGAATGAAAAGTCAAGAGACTTCCTATCCTGTGATGTACAATTTCACTTTGAAATGTGCAACCAGTTATACCAGACCAAATGCAAAAGTACCTTATGTGTTTTGTGTAGATGTTAGAATAAGGTCATCCATACAAGAGTAAATTTATAAAAGGCACAAAATAAGCAGTTAGTTCCCTGGTCCCCTGGATATTGCGGTGTTATGTTCCATTAAGGAAAGATACAACAATTATGGTGTCAGGGAATGTCATTCTCTTTTGCCACAGTCACACTCAGAGGTATGATGTTTTTTCCTTTCAGAGGAGAACTTTGCATAGTAGTGAAATGTAGGATTTTACTGCAGGCATTTTTGGGTCTGAATATAGCACCCAGGAGCCATGAATTCATGCATCAGATGGCTAAATGAGTCTTCTAAGCAGTTATTTACATTTTCATTTCCTTTTTCCTGCTGTTTGTCTTTTAGGTGATGTTTTGTATGAACTCCTTCAGCATATCCTGAAGCAAAGGAAAGCTCGTATGTTCTTCACACCCTTCTTCCACCCTGGGAACTCTATCCATGCTCAGCCAGAGGTCATATTGCACCAGAATCATGATGAAGGTAACTGTCTCATTCTTACAGGAGCTTCCATTACAGAGGCGAGTAGGAATTATGCCATTTTCTTCCTCCAAAGTTACTTAAATAAAGCTGCTCTCCTCTCTCTGTCTCCATAGCTTTGGAACAATCAAATGGTCTAGTGAGTCAACAAGCCCTTCTCCATTTATTTTCTATTATTTTGTTCTGTTTCCAAAACACCTTTAAAAGCTATGTCAGATACAGATTAAAAAGCAGAGCATTTTATTGACTCTATTGATTGATTTTCCCTCACACTCAGGTAGATAAAGTTGCTTCGTGGACTTTTAGTATCCCGGAGATGCAGCTAAATGCAGTTGTTGGCAGAGCAAGAGAGGGCAGCCTCAGAGGGGAATATCCAGCTCCCTGTCACTTCAGCTGGCAGTCTGTCTGAACATCATGCCAGAGTTCCTGGCACTGAGCCCATCACATTGCTCAGCTGTTGGGCTGGTTGAGCAATTCCTGGTGAGAGAAGTGGGCTTCTGCAGGTTTTCTCTTGTTTTTACTATCAGAATTACTTGCTTAGGTCTACTAGTGTGCACACATACCATGACTGTCAGAGGTGATGAAAAAAGAATAGTTAAGTTTGGGAATTGCATGTTTAGGCTGCTTCTACTGCAAAATGGAAGTGTGCTTCTTTTCACTGGAAAATTGAGGGTTTAATTTCTTTAAAAATACACATACTGAAGTACTTCTTGGAGTTCTTGGGTATATCATAGAAAAATATAAAACTTAAGGTTTTTCAGAGGTCCTTTCCACAAAATCATCAGGCAGAACTAATTTTCCTCAATTAAAAATTAATTCCATTTTCAATTTAAAAATCTGGGAAAAAGTAGTGTTACTCCTTTTTTGAGTAAACAGGAGAAGAGAATATAAGCGAGTTAGGATGTCACCCTGCACTCTGCTAACTGGAGAAAAGGTGTGCTTATTCTATTTGATATGAATCTATTTCAAGATTCAACATAGAATTGCAAGAGAAGATTCAGGGATGCTGTCAGACCTGTACAAGTTGCCTGTGGCCAGTCTGAGGTAGCCAGAGTCAAATGGCACCAGCAAAACCGTGAGGCTAAGACAACAGCAGGGCACCAGCAGGTGGGATAAGGACGCTCCAAAGTGTTTCCATGTATCTGTGTAAATATTCCAGGTTAGATAAGGTTCAGTTGGCAGAGCAGTGCAAGAGACAGTTGCCCACTGTATTCAGACCATTAGTAAAATCTCAGTCTTTTCCTCAAGCTTGGACTTCACCCACAAGTGTTCCCATTCTAAATTTCAAACAGAAATACTGCTGCTCTCTCAGACACTCCTACATTTAACATATGGAGCAACTTTGACTAGAGAGGATTTCACAGGGATGATCAGTTGGCCTTTCATGTGAGTCATTTAAAAAATACGTCTTTTACAATCTAGTGATTAAGAAACAACTTAGATTTCCTTCTTACAATACTCTGGCTGCTGATAGTAGCACTGCTTTTCTTAGAGAACTCTGTGCTATTACTTAAAACTTCTCTTTATAATGACAAAAATTAGTTCTTGGTTTGCTGCGAGAGGAACTTCAAAATAAGCAAAAGAAACTACAGCTTGCCTGCTACAAGACTGAGCAATCAAAAAATCTCTGAGCAATGCCAAAAATTTACAGGCAGGTGAATTTATTTTGACATTACTTCTTCCTCCTGTTTCACAAAGTCACTTGGGAGAAACCATCACAATTGACTTTCCATTTTGCCTCAGCAAAATACAACTTACTTAAAAAAGGAGAATGAATGTGAGGAGCAGAACTTAACCCTGGCTAACTCACAGACTGTGACAGAGGGGACAGATTTTACCCTGGCTCCATTTTGAGTGGTTAAACTTCACAGGTGATGTTTCTTTATTACAATCTCTCCTTCCTCCAGTGATCTTTTCCATTTTCTGGCTCTTTTTCCTGTTTCCTAATGGATTATACTTATGATCCTGCTTTTAAATGCTTTCCCTTTAGTGGTTTCTTACTAGGCTTAAACAAAGGGGGGTTGGCTGTTAGAAATCAATTGACTACAATTCAGGGTATTGGCTTGGAAGGGGTTCTGTCCCTGCACAGGGATGAGCAATGGCAAGTGAATTATCTTCATCTCCAATGGTCCTTCTGACAGAGCTCTGAGTCATTGGATGGGATGCCATGCAGGAAGCTTACACTGTCATTCCCTGCACTTTTTTCATGGGTAAGCAGAAAGTGCCAGTCTTTGGGACTGTCATGCCAACAATTGCTTGTCAGTGTTGGATAAGAAATGACACGGGCTTACCAGAAGACTGATTGGCATAACACACTCTTTATTTTGGACTGCTCCTTTTTATACACTGTTCTGATCCAGGTGGACTTGACTGGTCATTTAATTAATACATTTCACCTCATTGGCTAATTAAAAGAAGCCCTTTTTATACACAATCTTTGAGAAAAACGAGACGGAGAGTAGGAAAAACAACACCTGCAGGTTGTTTATAATAATAAGCGATCATTGTTTATCTTCAACTCTCTTAAGTCTCTCAGACCGATTCTGGGAAGACTTAACTACTTTTCTTGCTCTCTGACCAGTCTGTCACATCCACAATTGCTCCCTCCCAGTGTAAGTGCAGCCCCACCCATCACTGTATGGATAGGTGAGCAAATTTCTTGGGAGGTAAATTTCCTTTCACAGCTTTGTCTTCAAGAAAAGAGTGTTGCTCATCTGGAATGAAGATCCAAAGTAAATCTAGTGTTGCCTGAAATTATGTCATATGTGCTTACAATCACCAGATGTGCAAGGAATGAATCTGATGAGGATTTTGTTCTGTTCAGGGTCATTTGTGGCAGTCCTGCTTAGAGCTGAGTTGAAATTGTTTTATGGCAAACAGCATCTTTGGCCATGAGGGGATTCTTTTGTTAAGTACTTTAACAAAAAGATCTTGAAGGATAGTGAACCATTAGTGTGTATCCATTTGTGGTGTTTCCTCTTCCTGCTTTTCCAAGAGTTCCTTGGTCTCTACTTTCTCTCCTCTCTGTCCAGGTTCAGTATCACCATGGTTTGGAAGCAGACAAGTAGGAGCACCTCTGTTTGGAGTTTGTCAGAGACAGCTAATGTTTTCAGAGAGGTTGGTGAAAAGTACAGCAGGGCATTCCTTTCTACTTTAAAGTTAGTTGCTCCCTTCAGCCAAGGTATTAAATAAATAGGACAAACAACACAATATTCTGGTCTGTATTGACAGGCCAAGGATGAGCACAGTGTGTTTGAATGTACAGTGATGGAGGTGGATGGTCTGTAGAAGATAGGACACTGAGTAAAATTTGGGAGTTGATTTTCTTTCTGCTGTGATAAAGAAAGGGGACTTTAAGGAAAGACAGCCACAGAGGTTAGGTACAGTTTTTCCTCTTTGATCTTCATTTGGGCTATCCCACATTTGCCTGCCAGATTGTATTTTAAACTGTTTGGGTTTAAGCAAGAACAATATATAGCTCTGGAGTTTCATGTCCTCCAGCTGTTCCATTGTGAGTATCTTGAATAGCCCTACAAATGCATTTTTCTCGTCTGGGACCACTGGTGTGTTTAATAAGTATTCTAGAGCAATGTAGGTTCTGCCTAAAATTCCAGATTCTCCTGTAGATTTTAGTATTCTTGTACAGATGCTATGTCACTGCCTGGCATTACATTTTCTCAGGACTTGAGCTTTTCCTGTTCAGGCCTTTTCTCTGGGTATGTGCTGATCCATCTCCTGATGCCTGCCTGTGTTCCAGAGCAGCAGAAGACCTTTAGTCTTCACCTCAACAGGGTTTTCAAACAGGTATCACTGCCTTGGCAAGAGAGCAAGAGAATCATTTCATATTCAGAGAAAATGGAGTGAACAAACAGGTGGCCTCAAATAGGCAGCTACTTGTTTCAGTTGTTGACACGTACCCAGAAGTTTCCTTCTCTTATCACCCAAGGCTTTTGACAAACAGCACTGAAATTTGATCTTTGTTTTTTTCTGATAAAAAACTGTTAGTCACTGTAGCTCTGGTGGTACTTCCCTCTTTTTCAGTAGTTTCCCAAGTCAAAAGTGATGGCCTTAGCTAACCTGAAAGTTTGCACTGGCAAAAATTTTAATTTTGTGAGAGGATTGTTAGTGATTTATCTCCCTACTACTGTTAAACATTACAACTGGGAAAGTGTGTTCATGCAAAAGTGTTGCTAGAAGTCCTCCTGCTGAAGACATGGAAGTGCTTATATGGGGAAGTCCATCAGTAGACACTAAAGACTAAATAAAAGAAGATGAAAATGTCCTTATGAAGATGTAACATGCTCTTAAAATTAAGGCAGGGATAAAATATGGGGTTTCATAAAGAGCTTCCTACCAGGAGGGTTTTTTTAAACCCAGTTCATATTTCAGACTGAGTTATTCTCTACCTTGACCTAAGCCTCTACCATTTAAAACTTAATACCCAATATTTTCCGGGAGACATTTTCCCTTTTTTTCTTTCCCTTCTACCTTAAAGTGCTCATCATGGTAGTAAGAAGACTGACACAGAGAGACATGAATGGCAGGAGATAAATGTCAAAAAAATTGTGCAGAAACAGTTAGTACAGCTAAATCAGATCTTACTTTCTTCACAAGTGTTCAGTCAGCTCCTCAAAGTGGGATTTCTCTTAGTGTGTTTCCCAAGGAACTGTTTTTACATGGTGGTAGAGGGAGATTGTTTTCACTGTTTTCATTCTGTGTAGAAATACTAAGTATCTGCATTTATGCAGTACTTTACTGGGCATCTGTAGGTCACACAAATAAAAAACATTTGCAAGCTGTCAGCAGTAGATCCTATACTTTGATCACAATACAGACAATCTGTATTTTGGGTACTTTTTTTTTTCCTCCACAGATAGCTTTGTGCAGAGACCTTCGAGACCATCTACAGAAGCAGTCCACCACAACCCTCCAACCATTGAACTGTTGCATCGCTCGCGGTCACCCCTCACCAACAACCACCGTCCATCACCAGACCCCGACCATCAGTCACTGAAGTCCCCCATGGACAACACCCTCCGTCACCTGTCCCCGGCCGACAGGGTGCCAGGGACAAGGTACCAGCATGAGAACAACCAGCAGGAGCCCTATCCTCTCTCAGTGTCCCCAGTAGAAAACAACCACTGCCTGCCTCCTAATGAAGTGTTCCAGAAGCCCTCCAGCCCTCGCCAGGAGAACACCAGAGTCATCCAGCTGATGCCCAGCCCTATCATGCATCCTTTGATACTGAACCCCAGGCACTCTGATTTCAAACCACCGAGGTTTTCTGAGGATGGGCTGCACAGGGACGTCAAGCCCATCAACCTGTCCCACCGAGAAGAGTTAGCTTATATGAACCACATCATGGTGTCTGTCTCCCCTCCCGAGGATCATGCGATGCCAATCGGCAGAATAGCAGGTAAGGGACATTCTATAGGCTGCACCAAAGCTGATGCTCTTCATTCATAACTAACCATGCTTTGTTTTAAGGGTTTCTTCTTTCCTTTTGTACTCTGTGACATCAGGAGTTTACTGGCATTGTGCAAGTTTCACTACATCTGTGACTTAGGGAGTGCAATATTAATAAATGAGTCATGACAGGTAAGCAGAGGTGCAGAATGACTTGCCTGTGACCACAGAACGTGTAATTGCTATTGAAACATTTGCATCCTGACACTTGCTACCTCTCCACCCAATAGCAATCCATTCATTTCCCAAGATACCTATCTCTGAAGCCTTGTTCTGCAAAGAGAGAGTTTCCCAAGAGTTCCATTCACATTAGTGTCCAATCCTGTGGAAACAAAGAAACCCTCTGTCAGTGGCCTTTGAAATAATGCAGTGTCAAGCCCATTATGAAGCTAGCAGGACTAATGAAATACTACCTCAGAGTCCTACTTCATAGCTTTTCCTGGGCTTCTCACATCAGGATTGTCCCTTTTTACAGAAACAAGGTTGGCTTTGTCCCACACAAACCACAGGCATTGTCTCACTTTTGATATCGTAAATAACTGACATCACAACAGCTGAATCAGGAAGCTGAGGTTACAGAAAATGTTTCTTGTACTCCAAAGGGAACTGTAAATAGGGAGAGGGGGAAGAGGAATCCAACCACTTCAGAAATATGCTGAATGCCCCAGTAACCAATTTCTTTTGAGAGATGTAAATACACACCACACCCAGAAAGATTCCATGTAGTTGTGTCAGCAGTGACCTAATGTGATCCTGAGCTCCTGTGAGGTATTACACATGTCCACAGATCTACTAACACCTTGTTCTTTTTTGTCCTTACATGCCTTAGATTTGTTACAGATGTGGTGCTGCCTCAGCTTTAATGAGAAAGACTTTCTGTTTTCTTAAGATTTGCCACTTTGAATGCCAAAGATACATATCTTACTATCTAATCAAGATCAAGCACAACAAGGACCATGATCCTTTCACTAACAGAAAGATGAGTTACAGAAATTAATCTTTTGACATTTTTTCTAGGCTGACATTTGTCTCTCGTCTTTTGATTTTTATTAACCACAAAATTCTCAGCAAGTTATTAAAGTTAGGGCAGAGAAAATACCCTACTGGTCGCATCACTGGAGATTACTTTCCCAGAAAGTGTTGTGAGGAGATCAAGGCAGTTAATTTTTGTTTTCCAGAAGACAACATTCTTTAAGAATAAACCCTAGTCTGAAACAAATGTAAGAAAAAATAAGGAGAGCATGTGGTGGTGTATTTTTTTTACTTAGGACATTTCTTACATAGTTGGGAATGTAGAACATGGTTTCTGCATGTTGTGCAGTGAGTCCAGTGACACCAGCCCCAGTAATTCCCATGTCTGTTCTATCCCTATGTTGTTTGCAGGGCAAGAGCCCAAGCCCTTGGAAATCTGGGCCTAACACAGTTGCTTGGCAAGTATGTGTAGCCATGAAAAATGTTATCCAAAGGCTAAACCTGCAGACTTAGGTGCTTTCATCTGCAGGCCCATGTTTTGGCTGAGACCCATGAGCAAGGGTGGCATACCTGAAATAGCATGAATTATTTCATGCCAGAAAAACCTGGAGTGTGTTCAAGCATTTGGTTCAGATGAGGGCAGTGTTTTATGGCCCAGGGTTGGGGAATTACAGAGCTCGTGGTTAGATTGATTAGATTTCTGCTGATAAATTGGCCAGTGTACCTCCATCAGTGCCCAAGTCCTTTAATTGTAAAAGCTCACATGCCTCATTTGCTGTACCAGGCACAAGCTACTGCTTTTCTGGTTGGATTGTAATGGCCCCTGAACTGGCAAGACACCCTCTAAAGAGCTCACAGCTAATTTAAAGGTGATGAAAACTGGATTACTAGCAAGCATTTAGACAGCCCATGCTTCATGCCTGAAGTCAACTTTACTGGAGCTTTGAATTCAATGGCAGCATACATAGGCCCCCTAGAAATTAAGTAGCTTTCTACCTGCTTCCCACACATCTCTCAGCTCTTGCCAATTAGTGTATTATTTTTTATGTCATCATGAATGTATTTTTCATCTCAGTGTCCTTACATTTACTGCCATAGTTAACATGGAGGTGCTTGACCAGCCATGCTCGCCACTTCAGCCTGAGAGAGACCATGAAAAATGTGAGATGTGGCTCTTAAACTACAAATGTACATCAATGCAGATATATTCTTTAAAGAGGCTTTTTAGAAATCACTGGCATTACTTCCATTTTCTTGATGAGGATGACTGATGGGTTGGGCAATGAAAAGATTTACCAATAGTCCAGTGCCAGAACTAAGTGCTCAACTGTTTACCCTGGTGAGAAGAGCCTTGACTTCCTATGGCTTAACCATTTGCATGCAGGTGATTTTGAGGGGAGATAGTGATGAGGAGCTGCTAGGGAAGCCTGGTAGTAGGCTGTGCTCCAGAACATCTTCTGTTCCCAGCTCAGATGTTTTGTACTGTAGAAAAAATATCTCTGGACTTAAGACACCTAATAGCCTCATGAATCTGTTTACTTGTAGATTGAATGTGTTTTTAAATGCAGCGTGCAATTAGTTGGTGCTGAGAAAGAAAATAATGTTTTTGCTCGCTGCTATACACAAATACTCTCTTCTCAGGAGGTCGATCAATAAAGCTCTGGACTTTCTGTCAGACAGAATAATGATGTCTACTCACTGGCTAATATTTCCTACCTTTTTATGTAATATCATTTTTCAAAATATTAATTTTACTGATAAAGCACTTTCCCTTTTACAGCAAAGGATTTCAAGTTGAAGGTCTTATTATCTTTTCATCTAAGGCCATTTAACACTTTTCTAGCAAAGCCAGAGGCATAAAGTGTCTTTATATTACTCATTAAGGTTACATATATTATTCACTATTGGCTAGAGTTGATTTTGAAAATTATGGTTAGCTACCTTCTCAACACAATATGCACAAGTCTTTTGCATAACTTTGTGAGAACTGGAGGTCATCATGTTGAGATGACCAAGAAGCAGGTTTGCAACCCCTGTAAATACACCAGGCAAGGGATAAACTGAGTAACTCAGGCATCAGTAGTCATCTAGTTAACAGCATGTGAAAATATTACAAATATTAAAAACTCCCCTCAAAGGGGGAGTTCAGCAGAATGGTGTAATGGAGAGTTTTTCCTACTGGAACTGCTAATTCAAAGCAGCAACACTTTTGGTAGTCAGGTCCTAACTTGGACTCTAGCAAGCAGGCATTCTATATTTGGGTTACTTTTTTTCAGTAGTCAATCTTGGCTCCCCACAAACCATCTCCAAAGATATCTCTCTCTGTGGGGTGAAAATAGATACCTTTTTATTTCTTTTTTCTTTTTTTTTTTTTTACACAATTGCATTTTAAATCAAGAGGGGCACCTCAAATTAGCCCTTCTGTAGACTGGAAATTCTAATCCCCATGAACCTCAGACTGCAAAGGTTTTGTTATCTAAGATTTTAGGGCTTTGATATCTTGTAAAAGGTATCTTGCACCCCAAGGTGCAAGAGGCAGTTATGGGACTGTCCAACTATAACAGGGTTGGTTTCATCCTAACCTTTATCACATAGCGTTTGTCTTAGAAACAAAATTAACCTAATGACGTGGTGGTATTTACCTCACTTTTGATTCAGTCACTTAAAACTCACTAATACAATTCTGGGTATTTCTTGTGAGGGAAATACATTGCTAAGCAGGTCCCTGAGATTTCCAGCTCCCAGTGTCTTTTTCTGTACCAGCTCTGGGACTGAAAGACTTGTTCACTAATCTACAGCATGCTGAAACATAAAGGCAGTTGAGTCCTGTGCCTGGTGTAATCTATCGGCGTGCTGCTCTTATCAGCTGGGTTACCTTAGCAACTGGCTGTGTCTGACTTTATGAGCTGCCGGACTTGTTTCTTCCTCTTCAGGAGTCTGAGGAAAAGCCAGGCAATGTTTAAACTGTTGGGAGGCACATTGTCTACCACTGTATTGGTTAGGCCCATAAAGCCATTGACTGCTGTTGGAATGAGGATAGACAGGATTCTTACCCTGCTGAAGTCATGACAGAGGGCTCCCTCCAGACTTGCTCCTGGTTTACCTCAGCCTCTCAATGTGCTGCACATCCTGAGAGTACAGGGGCATAGCATGAACCCCATGGATCTGTGGCAAGGCATGTGTAAGTAACATCTCAATAAAAATAGTCTGATGGCCAAAACCAAAAATGCAGTCCGATGGTAAGAGACATCAGCTATGAATGACTCACATTCTACTGAAATCTACAAAACAGCTCTTGGGATGAGCGTAGGCTCTGAGCATGGGGAGGTCATCCAAAGGGGTTTGTTTGTTTTGTGTGGGGACAGAGTTTGGAGGGGGAACAGAATCATGGATTCTCCTCTTTTGTTTGAAAAAATTACTTGTGAGGGAGGGGAAAAGACAAGAGGGGACACTTGGAATACCCCTTTCACAAATACAGTGCTTTAAAAAAGTGCAAATTAACTGGTACTTTTTTCTGTTTATACTGTGAGATTGGGCTGGAAAGCTTTTAAATGAGGATAAGAAAAACTCAGCTGATTGAGCTGTCAGATTTCTAACAATAGACATTTGGAGCTTAAACATCAAAAGACACCAAACTTCAAATCTCTGCACAAATCACAGCAGTGTCTCCTCACTACTTAGCTACTTGGACCAGAGCCCTAGTGCCTATGTCCACTTCAGATGTGTCCATGGGACATTTACAACTGTGTCACATTGTAGGATAATTTTCTGGGTTTTTTTTACTCATATACCAGCAAAATCCTTTGTGCAAATGCACCACATTAGTTTATTATTTATAATGTGTTACAACACATTAATTTCTTTATCTTTCTGTACAAAACAGCTGTACAGGCACAGTTTACTATGCAATGGCATATGCTGGATGGTAGGGAGGGAGGGTGGGAAAGGAGGCAAAGAACAATTATGCCTCTGTAGTGAAGAGGGTAAAAACCAGCATCGAAGCACAACTTAGAAGTTACAAGTTTTGTAACTGATACCATTAGCCCTCACAGAAGGGCTGGAAAAATTATGAAAAAGTTAATACTGGGTACTGTTGAAAGGTATTTAAAGAATAATGCAGAAATCAGGCACAGACAGACACAAAGGTAAATCCAGTTTAACTAATTTGCTATCTTGGTATGATAAGATCACCCACCTAATGGATTGAGGGAAGGTGGTGAGTACAGTTGTTCTGCATTTTAAGGAAGGCTTTTTGTACTGCCCCTCACAGCAGGGTCGAGTTGCATGGCTGTGGGATGAGCAGGTTCCCAAGTGCACTGGGTAAAGAACTAAGGGCAGGGCTCAGGGAGTTGTAGTGCATGGGGCCACATCTGGCTGGCAGTGTTCCACAGGGCTGTTCCATAGGGCTCACTTCTAGGGACAGTCCTGTTCAATGTATTTATCAGCAATCTGGATGAAGAAGTTGAACACACCTTTAGCAATTTTACTGATGGTACCAAAGTGGGGAGATGCTGTTGGCTCTCTTGAGGGACAAGATGCCTTGGAGAGGGATCTGTATAGATTGGAGCATTGGGCTGTGATTGATGGGATGAAATCTGACAACTCCAGCTGATAGATTCTGCACCTCGGGTGGAGCAGTGATGGGCACAAATATAAATGGGGAGAGAAATGTCTGGGGAGCATCCCTGCACAGGGGGATCTGGGGATGCTGCTCAACACCAGGCTCAGCATGAGTCAGCAGTGTGCCCTGGCAGCAGGAAGGCAAACCACATCTGGGGTGTATCAGACAGACAGCTGATCTTCAGGACAGCACATAACATTGCTAATACCATTGGAGCCTACCTGTGTACCCTACCTCTGTATTAAGACTGCCAAGGCTGTCTTCTCCACTGTCATGAGTGAGGAACCCAGCAGGATGTGACAGCACAGAACTGGCTGGTGGGGCTTTGGTGACACACAGACTGGAGGACAGCTCTGACAGGATGGTCACAGCAGCTGAGCAATTTCAAGTTACAGACTGGCAACCTAGAGAAAGCCAAAACAGTGGTTCACTTTGGCAGTTCTAAGTCGTAGGAGTTCAGTAGCTGTTTTCTAGGGAATGGACCTTCCTTCCTGTAGGGCAGCAGCTCATGCAGAGAGATTGAAGCCCTGCAAGAATATGAAAATCCTGGGGTAATGCTGGCCTGTCACTTCCCTTTGGATATGACAATGATAATGTCACTGGCCTTGTTTCATCACTTGCTCTTGCAGTCATGTATACTTTTACATTTCCACTACATGCCATGTCTCTTGGAGCCCCTGTGGAAAGCCAGACTGCTGGAGAGACTGAAGTGTGGATGAGAGTCAAGCTCATAGAGCTCATATTCATGGGAGTTTTCATTATAACCTTGAGAGTCTTCTTAACATCGCGTTAACAATTAATTTTGACAGGAAAGTGGGCCTTCCCTGCCAATTTAACTAATGACACTCAAGCTCAAACAATGGCTGAATAGCAATAACAGACACAAAGGTAAATCCAGAAGGTGGTTGTAGATTTTCTGTGAAGTGTCTTGCTTCACAGCTGTCTCATTCTTACTGCACAGTTACAGGAGCAGAAATTGCAGTCAGGGCTTGTTCAGGTCTACTCAAAAGCCAGGACTGACCAAGCCAGAGAAAAGCTCAGGCGTTTAGATTTCATTCTTCTCATTATTGTACTGCAGCACCCATTTGCATCCCATGGCTAGACAGATAAGTGGCTTCAGAGTACCCTAAGCATCCCTTGGGGTCAGCAGGATGTTACACTCTTTTAAGAAACTTGCCTTTTAATGGAAACAGGTCCCTTATTTTCTTTGTATACTGCACACTTCCTTCAGGCTGGAGTTGTTTCAGTAATTCAGATTTTCTTCTACAACGCAAACCTGGATCACTTTGAATCCTCTTAGTTAAACCAGGAGAGAATACTGTTTGTTTACAGTGTTGACACTACTCTTCACTGTCTCCAGAGACAGACCTATTTAAGTCTGGCTTTAATACCAGTCACTTACAAGCGGCACACATCAGTTTGCGTTTGTTCAAATGCAAACCATTAAACTGGTAAGGCTGTTTTCCATCTCCCTTGAGGGAAGGGAAGGGAAGGGAAGGGAAGGGAAGGGAGAGTTTGAGTTTTAACCCCAAGAGGGTTAGGTTACAAGAGGGGAAGGTCAGTTTTTGGCAAGGGACCCATCAAAAATCACCAGTTTGTGGCTTATGAAGTCCCTTCAGGAGGGACTTCTGGGAACACACCAGGAGCTGTGTCCTCCAGCCATGCTCACACCTCCCACAGTACTCTGGGCTTTCTGAGAGAACACAGAAGTGAGGTTCAGAGGGAGCAGTCTATTACAGACAATGATTTTCTGCACTTGAAAAAAACCCAGAAATCTAAACCTAAGACTGAAGTGTCAGAAGATAGTAGAGATTCTCACATTGTGGGGTTAAAAATTATTACCCTTATTGGGAATGTCTTTGCTACAATTAAGTAATTCCTGCTTTTGCCAACTTCTCCAAAGTACAATTCTGAAGGTAAAACATCATTCTTAATTGTTAAATTCCCATCATTAATGTGTTTGGCTGGTTTTCTGATGTCAAAGACGTTGTGAGGTGTTTGTAAGAAATGCATGTGAACAGGCATTGTTGAATTTCTTTTCCAGTCATTGCCTTTCATGAGCAGTAAAGCTGAGCAAAAGCCTTAGGAGAATCAGAGACAGGTTTCTTTGGCAGGAGTCTTTTCTGCCAGTGTGGTGGAGCAGAAAAAGAACAGCACTTGAAGATAATACTGAAAATGCCCATCTCTTTGGTGGGGATGGAGCAGAAGAAGAGTACAGGAAGAAAAAATACTATTTTAATACAACAGTCTTTAGCTTTCAAAGTCTTCATCTATAAAATGGTCTGTGATCCATCTATTACATATTTGTTGTGATTTCAGTGCTCTTTTCTACAACCACATGAGGTATATTTTGGATCCTCCTTTCGTGTACAAGTTTTTATTGCCAAAGACAGAGCTTGGCCTCATCTTGCTGTGTTATTTTTACAACCTCACAGTACAACTGTTAGCAGCATGACTGTCTCAGGTTTCTTCTCTCCTTCTGCCTGATCTCCCACTTAGTGTTTGGGTACAAGACAGAAGCCAGATAGAACTGTTGTATTGTGTGATCTGGCAACCTCTTTACTCACCCCCAGCTTGAATTTACTGAGCTGAACAAACAGTTGTCTGTCAAGAGGTTTCTCCACAAAAAAACATTGGCTTTACTGTACCAGCTTACCATCCTGCTTCCAGCAGCAACATTCACAGAAAGAAAACTATTTTCCGTCAGTGACCTGGACATGGATTAACAGACATTGATGACCAGGATGCTCTATCTCAGAACTGATCAGTGCTCCCCCAGGCCTCAGAGCCATTTGAAACCTTAACCATGAGACTTGGTTACTTTTTTCTTTTGGTTTTCTCTGCTAAAATGAACATGTCATGGATAGATCTTGAAGCTGGACTGTATCTCAATACAGCGTAATGCTCCTGCAGCATGTCTGTTAAAGAAAGTCCTCAGTCAGACCATTCCCGGGACTCTGACAGTGGCATTCCCAAGGTCAGGGACTTTCTGGGACCAAAAGCCCTTCTCTAGCTCCAGTGACTGTGAATTACATCAGTTCATTATTTTGACACCATGAGCATCACCATGTTGTCTTCGCGCACACTTCAGGTGTACTTGTAGAAACCAGAGTGCCAGAGAACTTCCAGGGTTCTATTCATTAGTTTCAGTTGTGAACAACCATTGTTTGCTTCACTCTGAACAAATGCAGCTGAAGCAAAATCAGCTTGTAAAATAAATGGGACTAAGCTTGGGAGAACTCTTCAGCTGGTAGAAATCATAGAACCATTTAAGTCAAATGATACCATACTGGAGAGATTTTAGGCTAACCTACACAGCAAGGGGTAAGGCCTCAGCTGATGTCAGAGGGAGTATGACAACATTCCTTTGGCATCTCTTCCTGTGTGGAGCCATGTTGGGTTCCAAGTCAGTCATCATCCAGATCAAACAATTTTTTTATAATGCTCTCCAGTGCAAGATGTGAGTGGGTGTCACAAAACATTTCTGTGGTTAAGGGAGGGTTTTTCTACATTTCTACAGTAGGTAGTTTCTACATGAAGAGGGCCAGCTCTGCACCATGGGCCTCATTTAAACAATAGAGGGTTCAGATAGAGCATGTGCTTTTAGTAATATTTCAGTGATGGTGAATGTTATATCCTGAACAGAAGAGGTCTTTAGCACACATATGCCTATATTGTTAACAGCATTATTTAGTCCTAGGGAGCACAGATGTGAGACCTCTCACTACTCCAACATGAAGATGACCTTGGCCAAATGATACTGGAAAAGTCATTTGTAATGGCTGGACAAATATCAAAATACTAGGAACCTAAGATCCATAATGTTTCATTTACAGATCATTCTGAGATGGTACTTCAATTCTAAGGGATATTTATTACTATCATATAGCTATTAGGAAATATTTATATGCTGGTATTCTTTAGGTGTGTATTCAGAAGATTGTGCCTAATCAATTAATAATAACATGGTTTTTATTAGCATGATTGGGAAACTGCTGCCTCTTGCACATGTAGGACAGTGCTTATGGCAGACAATTTGAGAACCAGCTAAGTATTCTACACCTTATCACTACCTTGTACATAACTGTAAAAGTCCCTCTGGAAGCATTAGCTGCAGAAGGAAAGTTGTAGCCATACCTCTCCATTTGAAGCTGCAGTTTGCCCTAATTCCCAGCTATTTACATAGTTCAGACTTGCTTAGTATTACAGCTGAGAAAATGGTAGGGCATGGAAGTGCCAGTGTTTAGGAGCCCTTTCCACGTTGCTGGGGCCATTCACCCACTCCACCTTCCCACTCCAACTTCATCACCTTAAAGCCTCTCAGTCCCAGCTCTATCTGCAGCTGAATCTCTGTAGCTGCAGAATGTACAAAGTTCAACCATCTGAGTTCGCTTTAAAAAAAAAGTTTGCATGTGCTAGGGGAGATGATGTTTTCCTGTGTTAAGGAGGCATAGTTGCTTTCTAAGTAAGCTTATTTTAGCCAAAAGGCAGGAAATCGCAGCATGCCCAAACAATTTAGGTACCAGCCCTGACTCAACTCCCAGACTGAGTCTCCCACACTTTTAAACTTGCTTGGCCTCAGCAACATCCATGTGCTTTTTGCTCTTACTCACTAGCCAGCACACACCCTGTGGAGAGTCCCCTCATGCAGCAGCTCCTTCGGAGGCCTTCTGACAGCCAAAAAAGAGATTGAGTCTTCATGGAGTCATTTCCACCATCCAGACTTCCCTCATATAAGTGATTGACATTTACAAAACAACCATCCATGTACAAGTCCTTCTTTCCAGTTCCTCTGTCCTTCCTAAAAATACACATCACACTTTTGACCTTCCTGGAGAATGCAACTTTCTGTATCATAGAATCATAGAGCATCCTGAGTTGGAAGGCACCCACAAGGATCATCAAAGTCCAACTGCTGGCCCAGCACAGGGCAGCCCAAGAATCCCACCCTGTGCCTGAGCACGTTGTCTGTCATCTCCAGCAGCCTTTTGTGGAGGTGCCTCTTTTCTTAGCAGAGAAGCTCCTTTTAAAAGCATTTTCTAGCATCGCCTCTTCTTGGGTTTTGACCAATTTCACAGGCTTGCAGATGGGCTCTACTCTAAGACTTGGAGACTCATTACAGTCTCTAAGAGTTACCAGGTAGCCTCGACTCATTGTCTCTAATGTCCTATTAAAGATGGTCTCTACTGGTAGATTATTTAATTAGTGATCCTCTGTCAGTCAGGGAGAATCCTCCAGACCTCATATTTTTTACTGTGCAATCTGGGAAGAAAGATATGTAGGGCAACCATTTCTGGTTAAAAACAAACAAAATGTTTGTTTGTGCTGTGCTCAAGTTCCTAAAGGTGTTCCAAGTGAAACTAGAAGGAAGGCAAGCTGCTTTAGGTCCTGTGCAAGCAGAGCTCATACATAGCTAAAGTGTGCTGCAATGCATCAGCTGCTCCAACTGTGTGCTTAGAGCTCTCAACTCTGGGGAGAAGAAATGCAGTGAGCCTGAATCTTTTCTGCTGGTGTTTAATGCTTTTTATTTCCTATTTGCAGTGGCTTGAGACACAGTTACCGTAGCTGCCCTGATGCTTAGTAAATTACTGCAACTGAGTCATATATTTAAATTTGCTGATAGACAGCCATATAGTTTGAAATCAAGTTTTTAAGTGGTTGTAGGAACCAAGCAGAGTTTTCAAGAATTTTCAGTTTTTTTGTTGAAGCAAACAGCAGTCTCAGATGCTTGAGTGGTTGGGGTTTTTTGCGAATTCCACCAGCCTACTAAATACCTCTGCAAGTCTGAGCAGCTCAGTCAGTTGAGAGCATGGGATGGGGCCCTTGATCACTTACAATTTTTCTTGTGAAGATCTCAAGATGCAGATCTGTTTCCCTCACTTGAGGTGTATTTATATTCAAGCTTTGCCTGAATCCATCGTAAAAACTAAGTGAACAATAAAAAACCAAATCTGCACTTGAATCCTAGCTCTTCTTAGCATCTGAAGCTCTCTTTGTTTCCACCTAGACACCTCAGGTTGATTTTTTTGTGTGCTTCTTTGGTTTTGTGCAGAAGGGGACCCAGGGTGTGTGTTTGAATGAGAGAGAGAGAGAGAGATTTAAAATAACAAAGCCTATTGCATATAATGAGGTGAAAGTAAAGAGGAGTGTAAATCATATCTCTGCAGAACTGTAAATATGATCTGTAATGTGCTGTAATTGGAGGTTGTCTGCCCTGGGTTGAACATTCAAGAATATGACAAAGCCTGACATTGACTACCCTGTTCAGGAGCACCATCCCTCCAGCTGACTCCAAGGATTCTTGCACTAAAAAAGACATTTTCTATACACTTCTTGCATTGAAAAAGTTCTGGAATGAATTGCACATGTCATGTGTCAAAGAACCATTTAAGCGGGGCCTTACTACCTTTTTATCTGAAAACATCCCACAATATTAAAAGGCACAAACCAGATGAGCAATGTAATCTCCCTTGTCTTGAATCATAATTGAAGTCTAGAAAATAAGCTTTTTTCTTATGTGTGCGCCCATGTGTGTGTGCAAAAGCACTGACAGAAAGGCAATGTAAGAATTGTGTTTTGTGAATTTGTGAGAGGGGGGGTGACAGAAATTCAAGGGGTAGAATTCAACTTCAGTTTTCAGACCTCTCACTTAGTCCAGGGAAACTTGTGCCCAGGTTTCATTTTTTAAATTAAAACCTAGAAAAATCTCAAATGGGGATGGACATTTTTCTGTGGAAAATGTTTTTCTAATGAAAAATGTTAATGAAAAGAAGGTTTTTCCAACCAAAAAAGTCTTGTCTCTTGCCTTTCACATTTCTCCTCTTGTAGATGTCAGGGATGAGGTGACCATCAGGGTAGGTTTCAGCTAGAAACCTGTGAGATTTTGCCAGATGCCATCTCATCAAAAGAAAATGCTTTATTCTTTGTAGGACTGGCAGGAAGAGACTAAAGCAAGGGCACTGGCAAACTAAACTCTGGTTTTAGGGACAGTACTGATGTCAGACATACTCTTTGCAGTTTGGAAGAGGGAAAATGACTTTAAAATCTCTGTCCATTTCAGGTGGGCTCACTAAATGTGTTATTCATATCCTTTCTCAAAAAGTATTTTACATTCCCATGTCATCATGCCCATTATAACACATGGCAGCCCCAGACAGACAGACAGGAAGACAGGCTGACAAGAATCCATTTTAGCACTTAGAAGCTGGATGTCTTTGGTTACCAGCCCTTGAACAACTCTAACAAGCCATTTCTCAGAGGCTGGTATTGCTTTCAAAGCAAAATGCAACCCCACAGCCACCTTAGAAATCTGGATAGCTGAGCTGTGAAAACCCTGTTGTTTCTGACAGCAGCAGTACCCCCAGCGCTGTACAATTCACAGTCCATATTCCATATTCCCAGTTATTCTGTGCTGCACACACACATTGCAGACCGGAAGTAGGAGCAGCTCAGTTCTTGGCTTCCTCAGTCTCAAGAGACTGCCATGAAACTGAAAAACACTAAACTAAAACTTAAGTGTGTGTTAGACCTTTAATTAGTGACCTAAGGAGTGTTCGCCAGGAGGAAATTTGAATTCACTTATCCGAATAGAAAGTTCGGATTCTGTTTTTAACCTCTCAATAGCACTCAAATAATTATAATACTTAGGTGTTGTTTCTTTTCAGGAACCTTAAAAAGTAAAACAAAAAATTAAATTGAGAATGGCAGAAGCTGTCACTTTTATATCACATGGAGTCTGCAAAGGAAAGCTGTAATATTGCCCATGCTTTAGACTCACATGTTAGCACAGAAAGGGCAGCCTCAAGCAGGGAGAGCAGGTTGCAGGATTCGTGATTTCTCCACTAAAACAGCCAGCAACAGCATCAGGGCCAACAGTGTGAGCTTTACGGGCTTCAGTACAACCATAAACACACAACTAAGACCAGCAGGTCAGCTCACACAGTTTTGATGAGATGGAGATGCTCTGTCAGTGTCAGGAGAACTGGGATGCATCAGAAGAAGCTGTATGTATCAGTCCATTTTGCAAACATTATTTAATAGCAGCCAAGCCATTTTCATTTCAGGTCGCAGCAGCTGTTTCAGTCCTGATCCTGACTGTCCTTTCACTCTACATCCATCCACCCAAAAAGTTTCCAGAATTAATCACAAGGGAAAAAAAGTAATTATTTTCTTGCTCCTCTCCTCACAGACTGTAGGTTGCTTTGGGATTATGTTTATCAGCTGCTTTCTGACAGCCGGTACGAAAATTTCATCCGATGGGAAGATAAGGAATCCAAAATATTTCGGATAGTGGATCCCAATGGGCTGGCCCGTCTGTGGGGAAACCACAAGGTAAGGAAGCAATGCAATTTTCCTCCTGCAGCACTTTGCCTCTTGTAGCATTACAGGATTCAGTTATAAGCAGGGGGAAAGAAGAAAAGATGGCATATAAATTAATACTGGAAAACTGTAATCTTTTATTCTATGTACATTAGAAATACAAAGCATCCATCCCGAAGCACTAAAACCTATTCTTCACATAAAGAACTTATTGGTTTGGTTTAAAGGCCTTTAGTTATAAATGCATGTAATTATAAAATTATAAGGAGTGCAAGAATTAACAGTCCTCTCTCAAGGCATCTTACTTCTTCTCGAAACCTGATGCTGAGGATATTTCACTGAGATGTAGTTTACCAGGAGCTGTGTACTACAAAGCAGGAGCTTTCTGTGTTCCTGTCTGCAGCAACTCCCAGATTCCACACGCTGCCCTGTGATAGACACCAAATGCTGCAGGATTATGTGTTTCCTTCTAAGAGGGCAGTTCCTGGTTTGTTCTCTGGAAAGCCATTAGTGATTTTTATAGTTTGGGGCTGAGTTATGTATAGATATTTCTGTATATGTATATAAGTATATTTATATGAATGTATGAAAAGTCAGCATGGATTTACAAGGGAAATCATGCTTGACCACTGTGATATTCATCTACAACAAAATGATTGGCTCAGTGGATTCAGGGAGAATGGTGGATTTAGTTTATCTTGATTTCAGAAAGGCTTTTGAAACTGTCTCATAACAGCTTCAAAGACAGACTAATTAAGTATGACCTAGACAAGAATACAGTGAGGTAGACTGAAAACTGGCTCATCTGCTGGGCTGCAGAGATGGTGATCAGTGGCACAAAATCCAGTCACTAGTCATTTTCCCCCAGGGATTGATTCTGGGGGCAGTACTGTATGTCTGTTAATGACTTGGATGATGGGACAGATTCTCAGACAACACAAACTGTGAGGAGTAGCTGACACACTTGTCAGCATCAGGTTGTGATGTCATCTGCATGGTTCTGAGCATGCTGGAGATATGAGCTAATGGGGATTTTATGAAATTTACCAACTTACCCAACCTGCACATTAATAATTGAGCCATGCCATCAGGTCTCATGCTGAGTGTCTAAAACCGAAGCTCCTTCAGATCATTGGCCGCTTGGGCCCCACAGTGGCCCTTTCAGCATATAAGAAATGGAAGAAGCACAAACAGTATTTCAGGGTGGTTCCCAATGAGGAGTCTAGATTTTGCAGGGAAAATTTTGTCCCTGTTAGTGTTTCATTGCTGCAGGAGTTCTTGATGTGGCCTCCCATTGCAGAGCTATTGTAGTCAGGGCAAGCAGAGGGGGTCTGCTCTTACTAGGCGTTTTAGGCAGGTGGATCAGTCTCCTTTGATGAAGCCAAACTCCTGACATGGAGACTCCCAGAACAAAAACATGCTTCTACTGGTTGGGCGTCTTTTGCCCGTGGCGAGGCAGCTGCTTTACACTTGTGCACACACAGCTTTGCCGGCAGAGTTGTCTCTCTGCTGGGAGTTTCTGCCAGATAGCAACCACTGCTTCTTTGTGTAGACATAGCCTAAGGGGCTGATCCTCCTCTTCCAAGTCACTAATTTGGGGGCTGCTCAAGTACAGTTCTGCCAGTGCCTATCACTTCTTTCTTGTGACGCTCAGAGCCGTCTCCTCTGGGGGCCTAGGAAGGTTTTAATGAATCATCTCACACTTCAGTATACCTCAGTGCTCTGGCCATGGCCTTTGGAGCCAACAGCTCCCAGAATGACAGGGAGGATCTGTCACCGAAGCAGATGTACAACCCAACTGGTTTCTTGGTTTGCACCTGTGTAACAAGAGGAGAAACAGGCTATCAGTCCCCCCAGTGCTCTGTGAGCACTAACTAGTTAATGCAGGGAAATCCCGGAGGAACAGTGCTCCAGGCAGGGATTGCTGACAGATTCAGCCTATTAGCCACTACTCCTAGGCTTTTACAAAAGGTGTTTTCATTAAGAACAGGCCTGTGACATCCCACTTGGCATAAGCATCTCCCTCCACCTAATGTCTCCTCTTGTAGTTAATTAAGTCTTTTGTTATCCGTGTTCCAAGGAACTGTAGAAAAACCTTGCTTGGAATTCTTGTTAAACTTCTTGCTTAAATTGTCCTGAGTGGAAAGAGACCCACAAAACTTAGGTGATGAGGTCTGTGGGGGCAGAATGGGCCTGCAAACAGCAAAAAATGGTACATGTAATTTCTTGGACTGTCTTGGTTACTTTAGGTAGCTGTGATAGTTCTGCAACTCATTTTGGGGCTTAGGAAGGTTTTAATGAGTCATCTCACCACTTTTTTTCCTTTTTTCTTTTGAAAAAAAACAGAACAGAACAAATATGACTTACGAGAAAATGTCCAGAGCCCTACGCCACTACTACAAACTAAATATTATCCGGAAGGAGCCAGGACAAAGGCTTTTGTTCAGGTAATTTTCTTTCTTTGCCATTTCTTTCTATGGACAGTTAATTTTTGAGGATGGAAGATGAAATTGTGTGTGGGATATCTCATTGCCACAGTTATAAGGTGAAGATGGCCCTTACACATTTGTAAAAGCTGTATAGAGCAGTGCTTCCCAGCTTTTAAGTCAGCCACACCAATTTACAAAAAACACAGGCCTGTCTCAATGATCAGTGGAGACAATAGAATTCCTTTTATTGCTTTGTGCATACTGTGCCATTGTTTAAGACCATAGATAAATGGGTTCAGTCAAACTGCTGGAAAACCTACTCTAAATGGACTTCTCAAACACAGCTGCCTGTGAAAGCTGAGCAGGGATCAGGCATTTCCTCAAGGCCATCACAGAAGAGAAGCACTCAATGACCACATCTTTGGTGCTGCCTTGAAGGAGGAGAGGGAGCTGCAAGAGCTGTTCATAAAACCCAGCACAACTGACTGGATGATACAACCAGGAATTTAGGAAATAAAGCCTGAAACAGCATTAAAACAGGGAGCTACTTGTACAAACTTGAGTGCAGATGGCACAGAATGAGAGCACTCCACTCCTCTTCAGACAACACCAGTAAATCCTAGCGCACGTCTGACCCTCAGAGCACTGAACTCAGACCAAAGACTGCTTTGCTGTCAGTGGCCTGGATCTAGCAGTGTGTTTGGACATTGTAACAATAGGAAGGCAGTCTTGGAATTTGTTTTCTTAAATAGCTGCATTGGCACTCAAACTTTGTTCATCTGAAAAGGGTTCTCTGGAATGACTTGTTTAACGCTGCTCTTAGAAGGAAACATAGGGGGAAACATGTGGGAAGGAGAGTGAAGGAAAGAAGCAGTCATGGGCAAAATCAAGTGCTCAATAGTAAATTTTTTTCCTTGTGGAAAGTTAAAACAAGGCTGCTCCATCAGTACCAAGGGTACCTGTATCTCTGTGGCCTTGTGTGAAGACTGCATTGCCCTGGGGGAATTCATGATGCTGAACATTGAATGTGCTTCCCTTGAAGCCTTCCCTTCAGTGGTGGCATACATAAAACAGGAGTCCATCTCTTCTCAACCAGGCTGCCTGTTTTCTCAAAACCATTGTAACTTAATGCCCTTGGAGACCTCAGTTCCTCTGTCATACTTGGCCAATTTGACCAACAGATTCAAAGGTCACCAGAGAGCATAAAACATGAGCTATATAAACTTCATTTCCTTTGGAAACTGGGAAAAAAAACCCCAGCAAAACATTTCTTTGCACAATTCCCAAGAAAAACTTTTTTATGTTGTTTTATTAGACCTATTTATATCTGAAGAGAAAAAGAACAGCTGCAAAAAAATCAAGTTATTAATATGCCTTTCTTGGCTATTCCTTGCAAGCAGAGAAATAATAGGAAATGTGATTTTAATGTGCAGGCAATTGTCATCTGTAGATGTCTGTATGGAGCTTTAAGTAAGATGGGGTCAGAAAAGGATTTCTAATAGGTTGTCTGGGTCTTCTGCAACAAAATAGGTCACAGATAGTATGTCTTAATTTTCATGCCGTTCTGGGTTGGGTTGTTTTTTGTTTGGTTTTTTTTAATGTAATCAAATGCTATTAGAAATACCCACACTGTGGTTTTCTTGATGTGTCTTAAAGCACAGACCAAAAGGAATACCCAAAATCCTGTGATGCAGCTCACATTGGCCCATGCCCTACATGGAAAGGGGAGTGGGTCCCATGGCAGTGGGACTACTCTGTGTTTTGATTTCATTGTCATGCAAGATCAACAGGACAGTCACAGGGTTTAAATCAGGGCACAGTCTGGCCATGGGCTTTGGTGCATTTTCAGTGTGTAGCCAGGCACTACTCCTGCATAAAAGTTTTTCACCACTGTAACACTGTTTGTTGCAGCAGCATTTTTCCAGCAGTGACACAGCAGTGAATCATAGCCCTTTGTTTCCCCCCTAAATGCATATATGCACATGATTTCCAAAATTAGAAGGGATGGCAAAAGGTTAGTTCCAGGCTATGCTGTGTTTGCTGAGAGGCTCTAGCAGTGACCATTCTGAGTCAGTGATAGTAACAAGGCTCCTGATGGTTGTTTTTGTTTTCACTGGGGCAAGGATACTGAGCATATCATCAACCTGAAATAAAATCAGCTCTTACAATTAACACATTTCATACTGCTGCATGTTAACCAGTACATTGTTAATGAAAGACTGTGAATTTTTGTACCACTTCCAGCATAAACATCTTTCATCCTAATTTCTCCAGAAGCGCTTGGGAGTTGGGAAACTGATTTGTGTTGAAACCAGGGTTTCATCCTTCCTGTGCCACTCTCTCTTCCTACATCATAAAATTGAAAATGAAGAAGCAGAGCCTTTCTGTGCTACCTCTGTGCAATAGTACACAATAATGTCCTGGCAGAAACCAAGGCTGCAGACTTAAACTGCAGGCTGGTGGATGTCCTTTCTTGTCTCCTGCTGCTGCCATGCCTCCCGAGAGGCAGTTTCTGTCTCCAGCACCCTGCAGACTTACTGCCTGGAGTCACTGGTGCTGGGAGCCGTGGCATTCATTACAGAGAATGCTACCTCACTGCAGTCACACTTTCTACAAGCACAAAGGAAGAGACTGTCTTTGCTTACAGTTCTCTAGCCCTTTTTCCTTCAGGGCTTTTGCCATTCTTGGAACTTGTTCTGAGTTGGACCTTGGCTTTTCCCCCCCCTCTGTTCCTTTGGTGTTTCACATTCTTCTCACTCACCTACACGCAGGCCTGCACAAACCAGTAACCCTGTGCCTCCCCACACCTTGCAAGGGCTTGTGCTTTGAAATATGCTGATCATAAACACCTTTCATGTCTCTGTCACCAGACACCACACGAGTGTATCTGGGCCAAGCTGTCATCTGACATGAAAACAGCAAATAATATGAGGGAGAAGAAATAAATATAATTCTTTGGAAAAAACAATGGGTTTGGTTCAGATTTGGGCTTTCAAGAAGCCAGGGTAACGGACGGTGATTTCTTTGTTTCCTTTCAAGGTATGGAGGAGGGAAGACATCTGGGGAGAAGCTGGGAAATACTAAGGCTTTGGGAGGATACAGCAAAGATTATCTTAGGAGCTGTAGAGCTCAGGGGTCTCAACAACTTGATAAAGATAAAAGCTGAGACCCCTGAGAAATGTGCTTGTTTCTCTGTTTTGCAGGTTCATGAAGACCCCAGACGAGATCATGAGTGGCCGGACAGACCGCCTCGAGCACCTTGAATCCCAGGAACTGGATGAACAAATATACCAAGAAGATGAGTGCTGAAGGAAACAGGTGCACCACCTCTGTGGGTCCAGGGAAGAAACATCTGCCTGACAGTCGGCACGGTTTGGGAGGGGAAGCAACAACACAGGAGCAGTACTTGAGGTCACTGCTTAGCTTGAAGACCATGCAGGACCTGAAGCACCTTAACAAAACAAACTAACCAGCAGAAGTGGTGCTGGCAGGAAAGCAAAAGGGAGAAAGCCTGGACTTATGCACTACTTCACTGTTCCTACAAAGTCTCCCTTGAGTTTTTTCTTTCTTTTTGGTTTGTTTCAGTTTTGGGGTTTTTTTGTCTTTTTTTTGTCCCTAATAAACATGCAGTTTGACTTTCCTTATCTCACATAGGACAAGACATCAGATTATGCTTCTTCTTTTTTAGGTTTTTTTTATTTGTTTTTGGAAGGCTTTCCTATGGAAATACAGTGCTCTTATTTTCTGTACAAGTCTCATGACACAACACTGCATAAACAATAGCAACACAGAAGGGATTTGCTCAAGGCTTCCAGTTTGCTTGGATCAATTTATATGTGCTGCCACTGGGAAGTGTGTTGAAGCTACCAAAAGAATTTCTCACACATACCTGTCAAATGAAGAGGAGACACCCTTCACATGTAGGCTGGGCTGTCATCCAGGCATAGCTTGGGCTCACAAAGAGTACTCCAAGTGGCTGTTAGCTGCTGGAATATGGACCAAAACAAAACACCTAAGTGCTCCAGAGAGGAGAAAAATAAATGTGACAGACATCTGCGAGTGACTATCAGTTAACATTTTCCCTCCTTCTAGCAAAAAAGTGATAGAATGGAGGAGGGGGAAGGGAGGGTGGAGGCAAATATATATATATGTGTGTATATATATGTACCCCCCCCCAGTATATTCACAATGCAGAGTTGTGAATTTCAGTTCAGAGTTTTCTTTAAAAAGGAACGACTGAAGGATCTGTAATTACAGAAGGAAGGGGTGTTTCTCACCCCTGCTAGCAATTTTGGGTTGCAAGGTGAAGGACTGTTCCCTACATCATAGGGAGAAAGCAAAGGGACTCATCACATAGTTTGTATTACTCAGAAGCCTCTCCAGGATCATTTTGTGCTGCTGGAGAGGTAGATGATTCACCACTCCAAAAGCTGATGTTAGAGAACTAGAGACCAAATAGCTATACTTATATCTTGTAATTGATTTTGGCTTTGTTTTGGGATTTGGGTTTTTTTATGCCTCCCACTACCCTCCCCCATCCTACAGCTCTGCCATCAAGGAAGCTTGTCCCAGCTTGCCTGTATTTAACATGATTTAAGAGAAAAACAAACCCTCCAGCCGTGTTGCTTTCTTGGTTTGGGGTTTTGTTCTGGTTGCAAGGTGCCTCCATTTGGTTTGCTGCACCGAGGGTGCTTGGCATGAGGCAAAGAGCTATGCCTAGTTTGGTCACAGAAAGCTCAGCAGTCCTTGATGCCCAAACAAGAAAAACTGCTGGCCTGTTTCATTTCACAGCTTGGACCACCAGGGCAGCAATGTTTGTGGTGTCCAGTGATCCATCGGCAGTGGTCTTTTGAATGGAAGGAAGATCTAGCAGAAGAAATGATGCTTGCAGAGGGAGAAGGTGTATAGGAAAACTGCAGGAATCATATGGTGCCTGAAAGAAAGCATGTCCACCGCAGTGCATTAAAAGCAGAAAGCCTCTTTAATGGAAACATAAAGGAAACTAGATCTGGAAAAAAATCAAAAGGCTAATCTAATCCATTTCAACCAAAAAACAAGGTACATTCCCATGATAGAGCTTTTATCAGCTATTAAACCAACACAACATTTGCTCTTTCCACGTATTTAACAAGAGGGTTAATCTATCCAGGAAAAAATTGCACTCTGCGATGTACAGTGTCCCCTGTGTTTGAACAGAGATAGGCCAATCTCACCAAAGACTTAATATTGAGTCACAGGTCATAGAAGGAACAGCTTTGTTGAGGGTGTAGATAAGCATCGTACAACAAGGAGAGATTTTTCTGAGCCCATATCTGATGAGGAATGACAGGGTGTACATTTCTCCCTGAGCTTTTCCCAGCCACGTTTTTCTATAAAATCACAGTCAGTAAGTTACAAGTCCCAGCACACCACGTACTTGATCTATTCTTCCTCAGAATAATGGACAGGGGAGTTTTTTTAGCAGTGTGTCACCTGTCTCTGTCATGACTCTGAAGTCCTTGGAGCTCATGAGGTGTGAGATTGGGAGACACTGTGGGACTTCAGTAGTCACAGAACTGAAACCGAAGGTCTCTTGAGACCAAGGGCCCAAGGAGTTACTCTGTCACATTGCTCAAGGCCCCCAGGTTGCACCCAGGTCTCGGGAGCTGGAGTGAAGTGGTGAATTTGACAGATGGATTGTGATCAGAAGTACCAATGTAAAGAAACGCTCTAGCTGGATCCTTGGGTGTCCAGTGGTAGAAAGTTTTTGCAGAGGATGATTCATTCCCTTTATTGCTGTGGTTAAGACAACTGCATAACTTCATTATTTTCTTTGGCCTGCTGTTACAAGATGGTGAGGGACCAAAAAAAACCAATAGAGACTTTCTGCATAAAGTGCTCTGATGAATCACAGCTTTTTGTCATGGCCAAGGTGCACACTGCAGAATACAGAGAACCAGAGACAATCCACCCATTTCCTCACCATTATCTACCAAATTAAGTCTATCCTCAACACTGGGTAAGACAGGAAAATCACACATTATCCTGTAGGAAAGCTTTATATTGGAATTGTTCACCTTTACAAAGAAATGCAATCACTTCCGCTTGCAGAATCTAAGTCAAAGGGGAAAAAATGTTTGTGGCTGTTGGAAAGTCTTCCCAGTTCACACATAAAGGACATCTTAAGACAACGTCATCACAACCACAGCGAAGGAGTTCTTTCAAGGCTGATGCTAGTTGGAATGAAAGTAGCCTTTGACCTTGGAACAGGCCAGTCCCACAGAGGCCCTTCCTGTCTCTTGCCAGGTCTCTGGATGCCAAAGGGAATGGTGTGGGTGACACTGGAGCTCCCAGGACTGCAGGGTCTTGGGGTCTGTTGTGGGAACTGCAGGATTTTAACTGCTCTTGCAGTCTTGAAGTGAGTTTATAATAAAAAAGTAGTGGCAGGCTAGAGCAGCTGCCGGAGGGAGATTCCTATTTACCTCACATCCACTGGCAGATCCATTGGAGTGCAAAGACAGCATTAACATCCTGAGCCATAGGAATGCGTCGCTGCCTGCCAGGGCTGGCAAAGGTAACACTGTCTTTCCACCAACACTGACACCTGCCTTCCTCCCCCAGTTTCTGATTTGCCAGCAGCAAAACAGCCGAACTTTCTGCCTTTGCCATTAGAGCGAGTGGGGAAAGGGAGAGAGCATTTCATCTTTGGAGACACACAAAAGTCACCTGGACAGGTCCTGGGCAACTGTGCCTGGTTGGCTCTGCCTGACCAGAGGGGGTTTGACCAGATCCCTGCTAACCTCAGTACCCAGCAAAGGTTCTGAATGGTTAAGCGGTTATGCGAAGGTCAAGTGGGACCTTAATTGTCATCAGCTTGCTACAAGCCTCAACAAGCCACAAGTCAGTCAGGAAGGGCATGCTGCAGTTCCAGAGCAGAATATTTTCTTGATTAAAGTGTGAAATCTGTTGACTGCCTCTCCATCCAGAGAACACTACTGGGACCCTTTCTGTGAACACTAAGTTACTGCCATCCTCCCCATTTCAAACTCCACATATGCATTCTCCAGATCTTTTTTGTCAGACTGCAACTGTACACGAATCCAGAGTTTGAGGTCTTTTTAAAAAAAAATAAAATTCTAGTGTTTTTATTGATGATGGCTTTTGTTGTTTTAAGGTGGGGGGCTAAGGGACTGAATCAAATGAATGTAACAAAACAAAAAGAAGCCTATTCTCAGGGCCAGTGAGTTGCAAATAATTTTTAAATGCTTGTAATTACATCATCTCAATAAAAAAAATTTAATATAAAAGCAGGAATGCCAAATTTGTTGGTGTAATCATTGCTACAAGGCTATTTCTTTCTAAGAGCCATGGTACCTGAGAGTATAGCACATAGCAGCTGTTTTCAGTCCGGAAATGAAACCTGCAGGCTCCCTCTGCCCAAACACATATGAGCAGTGCCTTGATCTTCCCTGGGAAGAGTTGTTCAGAAAAGTTAAGGCTGTCCCTTGAAATACTTACTTTGCTGTCTGTCCTGAGAGATAAGCCAAGTACTCCTCTAATGTCTGGATATGCATACCTGGTTCTCCTTCCTTCTCTTGGAGTGCACATAAAGGAAAAAAGAAAAACCAAAAATGAGCTGCTGTGATGACTGATGCATCTTTTCAGCCCGCTTAAGAGGCCAGATCAAAGACTGTGAGAGCAAGAGGTTTTAAAGAATATTCATCTTTGCAAACCAGTCTAGAAACCCAGCCCCTGTCTTCCATCATAACAGGACTATATTTTCAAGTGGTCATCCCTAACCAGGAGGTGAGGGGAGAGCAAGATGAGGTGGCACAAACTGCTCCCCACTGTCCCTGTCTCCTGCATGGTGGGGATCCTGCTGCTTTTGACAGTGTGAGGCCTCTGGAGGCCTTCTGAACATCCCTGCTCCAGAGATGCCACCAAAAGCCACATCAAACAAACATCCTTGCTCCAGAAAAGTGCCACCAAAAGCCACACCAAACAAACACATCCCTGCTCCAGAGGTGCCACCAACGCCATGCCAAACAAACAAACACATCCCTTCTCCAGAAAGGTGCCACCAAATGCCACAGTAAACACATCCTGTCAGCGGCACACAGCCCACAGCCGCAGTGCTCTCTGGTGGGAGCAACTCAAAGAATCACAGAATGGTTTGGGTTGCAAGGGACCTTAAAGCTCATCTCATTCCACCCCTGCCATTGACAGGAACATTTTCCACTATCCCAGGCTGAACCAAGCTCTGTCCACCCTGGCCTTGGACACTTCCATGGATGGGGCAGCCACAGCTTCTCCAGCATACTGTGCCAGAATCTCACCATCCTCACAGGGGAGAATTTCTTCCTAATATCTAATAAAAGCCCACGCTCCTTACACTTAAAGTCATTCCATCTTGTCCCATCACCTCCGTGCCCTTGTAAAAATGTGAACTTTCATGTAGGCTTCCTTCAGATAAAATCAAGTCTTTTTAAGGTCTCCCTGAAGCCTCCTCCAGGGTAAACAACCCTACTCTCTCATCCTGTCCTCTTAGGAGAGATGCTCCAGCCTTCTGAGGGCCCCTTGTGGCCCTCCTCTGATCTCGTTCAACAGATCTGTATCTTCATGGCAGGTTAAAATGTTTGGATCCCATCTACAGCTCAGGATGACCCATGACAATCTGGCTGATGTGTGAGCTAGGAGCACTCAGCTACTCCATGCTCAGTATTTGCTTATTTTTTGTTTCTTTTCACTGGTATTTTTAAAACACAAAGGCAAAGAGTAAGCAGTAAGCAAACCCCTTTCTGAGCCAAGACATCAAGCAAGAAGGAAACAAGGTGCGTTCCACCATAATTCAGTCCCTTAAGGCCATTTTCCTTTAATTTTAGAAGAGGAAATAGATGTATCCTACACCTTGGCACAGCTTTTTTTTTGCACTCTGAACAATAGCAAATGCTGCAGGTCAAAGGCATAGTGGAGGAAGTTCTCAGTGATTTTTGCTATTGCTCCAGTCAGAATTAGTCTCAGCTCAAGAACTAGTCTTAAATCCAGAGAACATCCTTTGGATGCTCTGGGACAGAAGAGGCACAGCAGTGCCTGTTCAGTATATCTTCCTTCCCATTTTCAAAACTGACTGAGCTTCAAAGGAAAAACTCCCAGGCCAACACCAGCACAGGGAGTGTGGACAATGCAGAGGTTTGCAGACTACAGCTGCTACAAGCATGGGTGCATGATTCCTCCATCCAGCTCCCCAGCACTGACCAGGAGAGATTTTGCAAGGGTGTCAAAGAAGACCCTGGTGACTGTTCACATACCCTGAGGATTTACAGAGGCTGCTGACCAGCATGAGCAGCATTTTTTAATTACATAGGAAGAAAGGTTTTCACTTCTCCCAGATGCGACGCCACCTCTGAGACACAAGCAAACAAGAAAATGCTGACCTTAGTTTGAAACTCAGGCAGCTTCCAAGCAACACAGAAAGAGACGCTTAGGAAAGATGTGAGGAGAGAAAGGATGCACTGCCACAGCATGAAGCCCAAAACCAAACGTGTTTCATTAATCACCTGAAAGAAAAGGTTGGTGTGTCAGTGTAAGTATTCCAACAGCACAGGGACAGGTGGATCTACCACATGTGAGGTCTGTCCATACTGGATTCCCACACACCCAGGGATCTGCTGGTTACACTGGGTTCACCACAGGCACACCTTGCTCAGTTCTGCTGCAGCCTCCTCACCATGCAGAACTGGAAGCTGAGCTAAATTAAATACACCTGATGGGAGAAAGATACAACTTCATGAGCTACTTCAGAAGAAATGTCCCACTACAAATTGCCATCCTGCTGTGCCCAGCAAGGGGAAGACTGCAGAGGGAAGAAGGGAAGGTTTGCAGCCTGGTTCAAGCTTTCACCACCCCAAGCAGCTCCTAAGAGCCCAATAGAGAGCCAGGTGAGGATGAACTTCCCAGGACCCACTTCCAAAATAACCAAGGACATGAGGTGTGAAGAAATCAATGCCAGGGCAGCCAGAACTCCAGCACAAAATGTAAGACAGGACTGTGCCAATGGTGAATAAAACCACATTTGTTTCTTCATTCTAGGTGTCCCTACCTGTTTTCCCCAATCAACTGAAAAGTTTTATGTAATTTTGAAGTCAGAGCAGTAAAAGAGGGGCAAGAGCCTGTCTTCCCACCTTCATCCCTCCATGCTCTTTCCTCCCCTTCTTGCCTTAAGAAAGGGGAATGGGGTGTGGATGCTCAGCAACCAACTCAGCCTGAGGTGAGTCTAACAGTGCCAATGTCACCCGTGAATGAAACAGCCTTTTTCCTCCTCCTCTGTGGCAGTACTGTTGTATCCCTGCTCTTACAGCCCTCATTTGCTCAAAAGGACAGCACTAACAGTACTTAATGACCATCTTCCAGAGTTAGTCATCATAACTCAGGCAACCTGTCTACTTACTGACCATCTCTCCACCCCTAGATGTCCAGTGAAGGGTAAAGCTTAGGTTGTCACTCTGCAGGACACCAATTTCTTGTGATTCTTGGCAGACTGGGGCAGGCTAAATGTACAAATGGGAAAGAAATAATCTGGCAATTGCTACAGAGAATTGGAGCAGTACACCTGTTTTCTTCAGTGTTGTCCATTTGTCAACAAAAGCAAGTGTGTGCATCTCCTCCATCCTCAGTGTCAGCACAGGAACCAGGCTGAGATACCAATTTAAAACCAGGCAGATCCTCTTTGTGTGACTGCTGTCACAAACTACAACCAACATTTAGGGGAAAAAAAGGAAAACACAGTGCCCTTCCATAAGACAGTAGAGGCTGTTATAGCCGATACGATCAGTTGTAAAACCTGCAGGGATGCATCAATCTCTCTGCCTCCTGCAAACACCTCTGTATAAAGTTTCCCAGCATCTCAAAGTGCTGGAGAACAGCCACAACAGGAAGAATGATAACTGTTCAGGAATTAGAATTGATCTCCTACTGCCTGATAAACACTGTTAGCCTGGGGTTGTTGACTTGAAGCCAAGTTTCGCTAAATGGACAAAGTTTCCAAGTCAACCCTTCCTGGAGTTTGACAAGGTGAAGGGAAGGAACTGAAGACAGCTCAAACAAAGCAGGTATTGTTTCCATTAGGCTGCGGAAAGATGTGAGTGCATGACCTGTCAGAAGAAAGAGAGGAAAAGAAGCAGGGGTTGCATGAAAGCTGAGGCAAGCAATGAGTCCGTTTGGATGATCCGACAAGGAAAGCAGGGAGTGTTCACCACAGGAAGGGCTAAGGTCAGTAACTTTCACTTGGCCAATGTGTCCTTGCAGATCTGAGCAGGCCTCTATTCAAAGCCCTGCAAAATGAGGACTCCACCTCCTCTGTACCAAAGGTTAGTCATTTCCTGCGTTAAAATGTGTCCCTTTTTTTGCCCATTTAACTCCATCCTAATTCTGCTTCCAACCATTAGTTTTCACTGTGCTTTTCTTCTCTAACTTCTGTAAACCATGATATTCCCACATGGAGATCCTGACTGACTGCAATCAATGCAACTCTTACTCTTTTTTCCAGCTAAGTGTCTTAGGTTGCAATACAAGATGTAACCAAAAGTATGTATTCTATTTAGCATCTGTTAAAACCAGGTGGGGCAGTTTTCTTTATCTCTTCCACAAGCATCCTCCCTCCACGGGATATCTTCTGTTAATGGGCCATTGAGTCTCACTGCATGACTGATAAAATTACATCATCCCACTGGGAGATGCTCCGCCCAGGCAAAGGAGCCAAGCATTCCTACCTGGATATAATCTGAGACTTGGAACACCAGAGACAGCCTTTTCCCACTAGATTCACAGAGAAGCAGCTTTCTTTTCCACTGTATTCCCAGAGGAAGACCAAACCCATCTACACCACCACAGGACCTTCAGAGGAAAACTACTTCCTTCTACAGGATCCCTGCTTCAACAGAACCACACCTGTCACACCAGGAGCACTGCAGCCACCATTTCAGTGGGACTGCTACCAACACCCTGACCCACAGGGTGTCAGGTTGTATTCTGACTCCGTCAGTGTTTTGTTTTTTTTTTTGTTACTACTGCATTTGTGTTTTAATTTTCCTGGTAAAGAACTGTTATTCCTATTCCCATATCTTTGCCTTAGAGCCCCTTAATTTCAAAATTATAACAATTCAGAGGGAGGGGGTTTACATTTTCCATTTCAAGAGAGGCTCCTGCCTTCCTTAGCAGACACCTGTCTTTTCAAACCAAGACAGAAAGAGAGGGAGGAACTGAAGCTCCTTAATGGCTTGCTGGGGGGGCTGCTCCTGGCCCAGAGAGTGGCAGGACACCAGGCAGGACTCATCCACACTCATTTCTTGGGATGCTGACCAGCTCTTTCCTGCAGGAAAGGTTCTAGAGAGCGCATCAGTCTATTGAGAACTGGCTGATATAAAACAGAATGGGGAAAGGGAGTAACACACATTGAGGTGTCCTTCTGGTCCCATCAGAACCCAGATAACCCAACAATCATGCTTCTTCCAACCCTCCAGCTAGGGTGGGAGGTTCTCTCTCCACTTGGGAGATTGCCTGCAAATACAGGAGCAAACACATCAGTGAAAGAGTCTGCCTGTGTCTTTATTTCTTTTCAAAATATTCTTAGTGTTGGTGAATGCTCTTTGGAACATGCTGCCTCACAGATTCTTCCTCCCCAACTCACATTCCATATCACTCCTAAAATTTCCATGGAATCAGCAAGCAAGAATAATTAATGGGCAGACAAATTTCACCAATGGCCAGGACTTCACCAAGTAGTTAATCCACATAATCTGAACCACCACTGAAATTTCCTCAACCTTACACAGAATAGGAGGAAAATGGGCCAGAGAGATCTGCCATCCCACACTAACAATTTCGTGCATGAGATGACACCTTTGCTCTGCTAAAGCCAATGGCACTTACGGCTGTATAAAGTCTGTGCAACATAAGAGATCTGAACAGTGTCCATGAAATTCTACCCATAACATCCTACCCAGGAAAAATTGAGAGTTTACTACAAATGAAACTTAATCCTCACAGCAACCTTCTCAACCAAGTCAATTCCCACCCTGGAGTGAAAACCACAACAATTTGTTTTGATGGTACTTTGTAGAGCCCTGTATTCAGTCTTGACATCCATCAAATCCCAACACAGATGAACTGACAGTACAAAATCAGCCTCAGACCTAAGGATTCTCAAGGACTGAGGCATCTACTTTTGTCATCTATTTCCCAACTGGAAGAGTTTCAATAGTGATAATTTCACAGCAAAAGGCTGTTGTGAACAAACAACAACAAAAGGACCCACTTCAAAAAACAAGCCAAGTCCATCTCAAGACTTAGGAAACTATGGTCCAACTTCCTAAAGGACTAATTAACCTACAATTTTCATTGAAGTCAACAAAACCCATGGATTTTGCATGGGAAAGGGCAGAGGAGAGATGCTCAGTCCCTGCTGAAAAGCCAGCAACACAGCTACGGGTGTGAGAGGCAATTCTGAAAGGGTAAACGGTTATCCAAGACAATTTCACAAAGAAGGAAACCTTTTTGATTCAGCCCTAAGTCTTTCAGGAAATTATTCATTTTCCAAATGAAAACATCTTCTTTAAATTCGAAACAACTGTTTTTCTCCCAGCTTTTGTTTACAAAAGAGGGAAGTGTTTCAGCTCTGTCCTTTTTCATTCTTCCTCCACAAAATGTCAACCAAGCCTTGTGTCTTGGGTTAGGAAGTAATTTTTCGGGGAAAAAAAAAAAAAAAGTGTTATGAGGCTTTGCTGAACAGCTGTAGCTGCTGCTGCTGTAGAGGGGAAGGAGAAGGAAGAGAAATTCTGCTCTTCTTCACCTGTTAGCGATGGGCACAAGGCTATTAGTAATGAGCTTGTTAGACGCCAAGGCTTACTGCCAGAAAAGCAAAGGGGAAAATCAATTCATTCACCTCTTCAAGAGCCATTTAAGCAGTCCTAATCAGAAAACAACCATCTAGTTCACTTCTACTTCTTCCACCTTGATTCTTTTTTTGTAAGACAGATACCTCCTGTGGGTCACAGCCACATGTGGTCTGTATGCAATGAATGAGCAATTTCCAATCCACAAAATAAATGTCCTGTTGTCTTTTGCTCTTTTGATCTCCTGTTTCACTGCAGTGTTGCCAATATCCCTAGGAAGCCACATGAAAAATTCACAGGCTTTGTGCTATAACTGAGTCTCTCCCTAAGCCCAGCTTTGCCAGGAGTTGGGACATCTCAGAGGTGGCATCTGCTCCTGTCCTCCACCAAACTAAGAGCTGTGACCAATCGGGCAAATTATTTGCTTGTAATTTAAATCTTATGGATGCTGAAACAAAACAAAATTGAATAAAAATCACAGGCCATGGACACAGGAACTGTCTCTGAGTGTACTGGCTGCCTTTTGCCTCTGTGAAAATCGACAATGTCTAAATGTGTAACCAAATTGAGAACATATTGGTGAATCCATCCAATTACAGGAATGGATTTGCCTGTGTGGGAAAGAAGAAGTGTCAGCCCAGGGGCAACCGTGAGTAGTTGTTACAAAGCAGCAGGAGACAATACACTGCTTCCAGGAGCACCTGCAGAAAGCAGAGGAACACACAGCTCCATCTGAGACCAACAAGGGGAAAAAAGGATAAAAACATAGTAAAGAACCAGCTCCCCAGTTCTTTCTGCTCCTGTTACACGTCCTTGGGAGCAGCCAACACAACCCGCCTCACCCTAATCTACAACAAGGAGTCTCTCTCTGCAGCCTCCAATGTTAGTCTGATATACCCAGCTCCTCCCACATACTCTCACACCCCTCCTGGTGCCAGCACCAGCCCTTTGGCAGCTGCCACGCACACTGACCTGGTGAAAATAACCTGCACAGAAGGGAGAGGCTGGTTTTCAGCCCCTCGGTCTGATTCACCGCCCAACTACACAAGCAGCAGTGCTGCTTTAAGATGGATAGTGGGAAAAAGCATCCCAAAGTGGGGAGAGGAGCGGGAAAACACAGTCCAGCTGGATCCCACTTGGGCCAGCTCTCCGTGGCCATCTGCCTCCCACAGTGCTCCATGCTGCTATTCCCTTTTTGCTTTCTGACATCTAACCCAACACACCCACAATTATTTTCACTTTCGAGCAAACCAGGCTGGAAAACTAAATTCCTGGGGCAGTCTTTGCACACTGCCAGACAGCGCGGCTGTTCTTCTATCTGTGCTTCAGAAGAGCTCCTATGTGCACCGCTCTCTGAGGCCTTCAGCTGCAGCCCTCACCACTTACTTTCTACCTTTCAATTATGACCTCCCCAACTGCTCTGTGCAGCCATTTGAGAGTGACCCAACAGTTTTGTTCCAAAAGAGTCTGTAGCTCCTTTGTTGGGGGGGTTCATGGGGGGGCAGAGGAACATGGAAGACAAGCAGCACTTCTGTGGTTCATACAGGACACCCAAGTCCCCTGAGCCAGACCCTGCTGTCTTTCACTGGTGCTGCCCCTTTATTCACCCAGGAGCACCATGTATCTCCAAACAATACTGTTGTCTGCCACTGGTGGCCTCCTGTGTCAAGACCACCCTGTGTGTAGGCTTTAAAGAGAAGCCCCATCATTTCCAAGATAAAAATCCACTGAAGAGAAAGTTCACTTCAGTACACATTATATCTGATTATCCAAAACACAGCATAGTCTCCTGGATGCTTCCTTGGCAGTGTGACACACACTTCCAGCACCATCTCATCTTGGATGAGGAATTGGCCACAGGAATAACCACCTCCACACAAGATTGCTGAAATTTCCAGGCTCTGAAATCCCCATGATATTCACTTGCCAACTCACACTAGTATTTTGATCTTCACAGCCTCAGTGAAGATGAGCTGGGGAAAGACAATGCAAGGTAGGTGGGTGTTGCTCTATTCACAGAGGCAGCAGGTACTTTCCTAATGTCCCTGGTTGCCCCTGAGACATTTCCCCTCACCTTGAACCCTTCTGGTCCTTTGCTGCCTGGTAAAGTCCAAAAGAGACACTGAGGAGTCATTATTAATTTAATTTAAATCTGCGAGCTGCTTTTACTTTTTTTTACATCATTACACAAGTATGACACGAGGTGTGCAGATCTTTGCTTGCATTGATAGTCAACAACTTCAGAGCCCTACAGAAAAGCACAAATGTCTGCCAAAGACATATTGCTTTCGTTCTCTTCCCTCCCCCTACAAGGAGGCAAGAAGGATAATTGCAGTAGGTGTTGTATTCCGCACCCACATTTTTTTCTCACTGCCAAACACATTGCATCAGGAACAATTAGATACTTTTTCCTTGTGTGTGCCCTTAGCCTACATATAAAATGCACAAACATTTTTCTTCTTTAAAATTAAGCAAAACAAAATCCTACCTCCTATATGGACTCACTTTCAGGGAGATAGTTCAGCTGTTAAGGTGAGGAACTCAGTGGGATAGCTACAGCCACAGAGGCAAAGCTGATCTCCCAGCCTTAGGAAGGGAGAAAAGGATGCTCAGGGACTGTTCATTCCATCAAGGAGACAAAGACATAAAGAGACAAAGACCTTTCTGAAAGTTACAGCTGCATGCACTCACTGCAGAAGGATTGCAGAAAAAACAGCTTAGATCTGCAACTACTTCTGCTTCTGCCAGTGATGGCGTGCTGTTCCCCTAAGGACCTTCCCAGGAAGCAGGGGTCTATAACTCAGTGTCATAAACTGGGACAGCATGACTGAAACCAGATAGACATTAAACACCTGACCCTAGATGGGATCTGGAACATCCAATACCAACATTGAATGCAGAAGCACCAACTCAGCAGCCATCATCAGCATGAGAGCTCAACTACGATCAGTGCTTGGCACTTACCAGACAGACTGAGAGCAATAGGTGATGGTTCATATTTAGACATTAAGACAGGTGCAGACAGTGCCTGTCCAAAGCAACATCCTCATCTAGAAGAGGTGCTTCAATATCAGCTGTATCTTGGGATGTCCAGTCCAGACAAAAAAAAAGCCCAATGCATAATCCTCCACAAATAGTTGCAGCAAATATTTTAAACAGCTACTTCATTTTGTTTCATGCAGTCACTTTTTAATGCTGGTTAGTGCTCAGACTTGTCCTGCACGCCTGATCCCACTACCCCCTGTCCACAACACAGCAGGACTTCACAGGAGTTCCAGTTACCAGCAACTGAACTGCAGGGCTGGGACTTCATTCTTGAGGGGCCCCAACTGGAGTCAGTAACCCCAGTGCATGGGGCTGTGGGCTTGGTGTGGGCTGCCAGGGATCACAAGGGAAGGCCTGCACTGGCTGTGTCCAGCTGAGGGTGAGGCCAGAGAGGCAACATTTAGCCAAACGTCACACTTTACCCAGGATCCCCCAGGAAAATTGTATCTGGTGTGCTGACCCAAGTCAGGTTTTGTTCAGGATCAAATATGTGTGATACCTACATTCCAGAGCTACGACTGTGATGAGGTGGAGCAGAAGCCCTTGCTGGCTGCTCATGTGCACCTTCAGCCCCCTGCCAAGGGCTAAGCCCAGCAGCCTTCACCACCAAGCTGCTGTGCCTGCCCCAGGCTGTGTTCCCCTCACCAAGGGTTCTCTGGGGTCCCCTGCATCTCCAACCCTCACCCTTCCACCCAGCACTGCTGGCAGCAGTGGTGGCCCCAGCAAGAAGCAGGCACACAGTGGGTTATCACTTTCTCTCCTTTGACACAAAATAAAATGAACCCTACCTTGCTGCCAGCAGCCTTAACCACATCACAAACAAGGAGGAATCTACAGAAGTATTCAAAACATCTGGATGTTGTGCCACCATGGCAATTAAATCCATGCTCACTTTCTCACATAGTGCCTTGGAGGAAACCAACAGCACACCAGGGCAGAGGAGGACATGCCGTGGTAATTTTGGCTTCCTCAAAGCCCAGATTTGTGCTGCAACCTCTGAAACCACCCTTAGTGGCAGGCCTTGTCCCAGGAACCTTGTCCTCACTGTTTGAGGGGGCTCCCTGTCTTTGGAGGACAATCCATGTGCCCATGAGGAACTGCAATGCCTAGGACTGCCTCTCCAGTGCCCGCCTTGAGCAGCCACTGTGGAGCTGGGGCAGAGCAGCAGCCGAGCAGGGCTCAGGAAGGAGAACGTCCCCCTACTCATGACTAGCAGAATCACAGAATCACAAAATATCCTGAGTTGGGAAGGACCCCCAAGGATCATCGAGTCCAACTCCCGACCCTTGCCAGGACACCCCAACAATCCCACCCTGTGCCTGAGCGCGTTGTCCAAATGCTCCTGGAGCTCTGGCAGCCTTGGGGCTGTGACCATTCCCTAGGGAGCCTGTTAAACACCAGACCCCCTCTGGGGGAAGAACCTTTTCCTGATATCCAGTCTGCCCCTCCCCTGACCCAGCTCCAGCCATTCCCTCAGGTCCTGTCCCTGGTCCCAGAGAGCAGAGCTCAGTGCCTGCCCCTCCTCTTCCCCTCAGGAGAAGCTGTGACTGTGATGTCTGCCCTCCGTCTCCTCCAGCTGAACAAACCAAGTGCCCTCAGCTGCTCCTCACATGACTTCCCCTCAAGGCCCTTCACCATACTCCTTCGTGCCTTCCTTTGGACACTGTCAAATGGCATTCTGTCTTTCTTACATTGTGGCACCCAAAACGTCACACAATATTCGAGGTGAGGCTGCCCCAGAGCAGAGTAGAGCGGGACAATCCCCTCCCTGGCCCAGCTGGGCCTGGTGTCCCCCAGGCCATGGTGCTTTCATACCATGCTTTCAGGCCAGGCTCCTCCCCCTGCTCCAGAGCTATGGCTGGAGGAGGAGGCCGGGCAGGGATGCACTGCGGGTGGGTGAGGAGAGCAGTGCAGCTGGGGCGCTTCCAGCGCTCTCCCCTCACAGCCTGCCAGAACAGGCCCGCCTGATCCCTCCTTCTCTGCCTGCTCCACCCTTCCCCGTCTGCTCCCTCCTTCCCGAGTAAACGGCAAAGCTGGGCTCTCCCCACCAACCTGCAGGCCAACGGCACCCCCATGGAAGACTTTTCATGGATATTTAGCCCATTAGAAAAAACTGAGTTTTTGTCACAACACGACTGCAGCAGTGTCTCGGCTTCGTGGCATCTCAGAGGGTGAGAGGTGGGTTTCCCCCAGCCCCTTGGGCAGCCCAGGTGAGCTGCCTGGGTCCCTGCTGCTTGCACTACCTGCAAGTGCAGTATGGCTGGCCTGGGAGAGCAGCTGGGCTGTCCAATGCCCAGACTTTCCAACCCTCATCCCTTGGACCTGTCCAAAAAAAAATTTGCTTGGAAATTCCTCATCATGACCACCAATACCGACTTTTATTTTCTGCATCAGGCCCACAACAGAAAAGAAACTGTAAAAGTTTAAATCATTTAATCGGCCACATTTTGACATCCAATCTTTTCTATCACTGGCACCAAGTTTCCAGTGAGGAAGTTGAAGAGAATAATAACACCACCTTGAAGTCAGGTAGGAGATTCCTGCTGGAGGGCTGCACAGGAGTGCCCAGCAGTTACTGCCTGTTACCCTTGAAGTAAATCCCAAGCCAGCAACAAAACGTAGCTCATGTTACCTCCCAGTCTCTCACCCTTAGGCTCTTGTTGCTTTCATTGCCTTTGGACAAGGCACTTGCTCTCTCTATCTTTTCAGCAGCAGCTTCTAGTTTATTTGCAGCCCTCAAACTCAAATACCTTTTTGTTCCAGCTGATTTCATTACCTGGTAGAAACACGCTCTTTGCAACGTGGGGGAGCTTGGCTTTACATGGATGTGTGCTGCCTAATGAAACAGGGCTGTACTTACTCACTGCAGTTCCTAGAAGTTCATTCAGCAGAAATAAAGAACAATTTGACAACTTGGCTACCAGGCTACAGGCCGCTGGCCAGTTTACAAATCAGTAACCAACCAGATGAGACTAAAATCCTCTGCCTGGCTTCAGCGGGATGAGCTGTTTATGTGAATAGTGTATTTTCCGGGAAAAAGCCATTTCAGATGGACTGTCAAGAACTGCAAGTTCAGGTCAAGTGAAGCAAAGAGTTCCAGCTGAAAACAAGCAGGAAAAAAAATTGTAGCATTAAAAAAAAAAAAAAAGGTTTAGTCTGGCATCCCTGAAAATTATTTGTTCCAGAAATGTCAAACGGAAACTTTTTGCTTTTTCACTTTAGGATGGAAATTTTCATTTAAAGATTGATCTAAATTTCTATAAGGAAGATATTAATTAACAGGAATAAGAAGGAGACTATATCACTCTAGAGCATGTGTAGCATTTCAAGACAATAAGAAGTGCTTCACTTTCTTTTTTTTATTTTTCAAGGGGAAAAAAATCCTGATATTCTTTGCATTGAACCAGCACTTCTCTCAAAAACAGTCACTGTAGTGACTGAGCAAAACTATGACCACCTCCCTGCTGGGTGTTACACTAAGAACAGCTCATAGCGTGTCTTCAAGATTACTATTTTTGGTGTGCACAACCAGGACCACAAAGAATTTACTCAGTATATCCAGGGACATCGGATGGGCAAGGAGAATAAGAAGAAAACTTTGGATCTTTTGATACACAGCTTCCTGTAATACAGTAAGTATGGCTGTCACTGACAGGGATCCTTTTTCTCCAACTAAATGAAGGCTTGACTCTCATCCCAGGGTCCACTGGAGGAACATTTTAGAGTCACAGTATTATCAACATGGGAAAATTAAATGCAGAGAGGTTTTTGAGCTGCGATTATATAAAAAGCAGCCTGAAAATTTGGGGCGCCTGTGCTTTTGGCTGCCCGACTTTAGATACCTTCAGCCTGATTTGCATGAGCATTAACACACCCAGAACTCCTACTGAGATCAAAAAAAACAACTCAGTGCCTCTGCAAAAACAGGTTGCTGGCATCCAAAAGCAGAGGCACGTGCATTTTTCCAAAATCTGGGTCTGCACCTCTCATCTGAGGTGGCCTCTGAGCCAAAAGCAGATTTCAGCCTCAGCAGGTCCTGACAGAATTCAACCCAATTTCTACCTCTACAAAAATCCCACAAAACCCCTCTTAGAACTGCAGAGAGAAAATTTACTCTGCTGTCCTCTCTCTTACTTTTGGGTGGGTTTTTTGGGGTTTTTTTTTTAAATCATTATTATTTGGGCCATTTCTTCTAGAGCCTAGCGGTACTAAAATTGTTCCACACCTATTACAGGCCACTTACATGGGCATACAACATACCCAAACACAAAAGCAGCCAGTTTATAGCAGACACCCAGAGGTCTCACAGAAGTTTGACAAGGACCCATTCTGTCCACAGGTGGGTACTGACCATCCATGTTCTGCAGCCCTGGGGTTATCACTGCCAGAAAGCCACAGCAAAAGGAGGTAAATGCAGACAATGCGCCATCAATCTGTGGCCAAAAGAAGGGGAAAAAAAGCACTTCCTGCTTTTCTCACAGAAAGATGGACTCCAGAACATTCTGCACCAACTGTGTGTTGTGTCTACCTGTGGAGTTTTGCATTTTGGAGAGGTTTTTTCAAGTGGATGGAGCCATCTCTATTTGGCTTGGAGAAGGAACACACATTGCCAGAGCTTGGAAAGGGAAATATCATGCCCAGGGAGCACAACATGTTAACAGTCTAGCAGTGATTGGGTTCCATCCAGCTGTGACAGGGCTGCTGGGTGCCTGCATTCATGTGCTTTTTATTTCATGCTTATCACCCTGGCATTAGAGCAGGGTGATACATCTTGGTTCAGCAAGTGCTCTCTTCGCAGGAGGAGGGCAAAGCACAAGAGGCTGAGTGCTTACAGAGGGTGAGGTACACAAATTAGCCAAGCAGATTTTATCTAGCCTTGTTTTCAGCTCTGATCTTCATCAAACACAGCTTGATAGCAGGCAAATTACTGCAGCCCAGAGAAAAGTCATCACACTGGGACAGCAGCACCCAGGGCAGCAGTGCCAGGTGCTGATGATGCTGCAGAGGGACCATTTCTGAAGATGCTCAGCAGATTTGCACTCTTTGTCTTTCTCGAAGACAGCATTAAAAGCCACACTTCCCTATGGAAGAGTAATGGTGGACAGAAAGTCAGTAGGGGGTGTTGAGCAGAGAAATCTAATAATTTATAAAAGCAGCTTAGCCCAGGTGGCCACAGGTACTCTGAAAATCTATTCTGGGCAAGAATTGTATTTCCTGTGAGTGCTTTCATTTTGTCAGTCTGTGTTTCAAATCAACTTTGACACAACCTCAGTGACAACAGCTTTGAAGTCTGAACTAAATGTGCTCATGGAGAGCACTCAGATGGAGAGGGAATATTTTTCTTTTGAAAGGTCCTGCCAAACCTGTCCTGTGCTTTGTTTACTTTCAGAGGCACTGTGGTCATTCCTTAGGAGGAAAGGGGATGAAGGAAAGAAAGGGCGAAAACAATCTGGCAGAGAACAGCCTTCCAAAATCACAGATCAGAAATTCAGTAAAAATGTACAGGGACCATTCCAGCTGGAAACTGCTGCTTTGTGTGGACACCCAGAAGTCTTGGATCCACCTTTGTGACACTTTGGATCTGTATCTATTTTACAGAGAGTTAAGCTGCTGTACTTTGTAGGTCAGTGGTTCTATTTGCAGTGGCAAGGTGCAACCCAAACAGTGAGTGTTTGCATACTTGGAGTGCTCAAATCCTATTCAGTCCCCAGAGGGTGCAGCAATCATCTAGGATTTTACAGTGCAGAGATTGGCAGGGTTGGGATTGCATGCATACAGATCCACAAAAGCTTTGAAGATACGTAATTTTTACACAGGACTTATGAGAATGAGTTCTGGCTACATCTATGCAACACTCATTTCAAATGCTCCAGACCCAAATCTGCTCCCACTAAAGTCCCTGGAAGGACTCCAAGACAGCAAGCCAAGACCCTTGGTTTCTGTGCCTATTCTCCTTTTAGTGCCTTTCCTCTGTTCATTTGTCCTCCACGGACAGCTGCTTTTTTTTTTTTTTTTTTTTTTCCTGTCTGACCATTTCTGTCATTGGATTCAACCAAACCTTCCTCTGGCACAGTGTCATTTCTTTAAAGTTTGTAAGAATTTGTTTCCTGAATTCACTTTCTTTCATTCCCCTTCCGCTTCCTATTCCCTTTCCTTTTCCTCTTCCCCCTTCCTTCTCAGGCTTTTTAGTATCACAGCTGGCCCTTGTACCCCAGACACACATTTGGTATCACTTTGAATGTATCTTTCCTTCCTGGTGGCTGCTTCCTTCCTGCCCACTCCCAAACACTTCTCTGATAAGCATCATATTGCCTCTTGCTGCTCACTTGTCTTTTCCTTCCATGTCTCTTCTGCAGTTATCTTTCCTCCACTTCCACCTCTTAAGTTTGTTTGTTCCTGAGGATCCTTTCAGCTACCTAATCTCATCTCCTGTTCTTCCTTTCACATCACCCCAGTCTCTCATTTGCATCTCCCCTCAGTTTCTCTCCTCCTTGCTCCCCGTGCCTGCCTTTCTTTACTATGCACATAATTCCCCAGCACTTTCTTTCTTAGAGAAGCTGGGCATAGAAAGGAACGGTGACATTATTATTATTATTATTATCATCAAGGCGATATATTTGTTACCTAAGTTAGGTAAATAAGCTCCATATGCAATTGGTGGAGAAGGGTAGAACAACTTAGGAGGTTTATTAGATGTTGTCTTCCTTTATTGGCTCTGTAGGGAGCCTAACTGAATCCACCTGATTTAGCAGCCTGAAATTAATGAAGTCACATGAATATCCTCTGCACAATCTCATTTTTGTTTAGGTTCACGTGAAGGAGAGAGGGAAGGACAAAATATCAATAACACAAGGACAATATTTGGCACTGACTAGGCAGCCTCAGCTCCTGACATACCTGGTAGGCACTGGTGGATGGAGTGTGGGGAGTGGCAGCTTTTCAGAGATCCAAAGGAGAGGAAAATGTTTTTGCAGACACCTGGGAGGAATGTGTCCCAGCCAGAATGGGGTTTTGGGGTGTGACATCCAGGTCACCTTTACAAAAGGCCCCTGGGGGATAGATTTGTTTGACAAGAAGGGCAGGGCCAGCAGAAGTGGGAAGGAGTCACCCAGCAAAAGTAAGCTAAGAGATGAGCAATGCAGTGGTCAGAGCAAGGAGCCAAAAATGAGGTTGTTGTTTAGGAGACTTGAGAGGATCAATGTTGCCGGCACCCGGGATGCTTCAGTAAAAGCGAAGGAAGGGTGGCTATACCAAGGTTGCATGGTCTAGGTTTTCATTGTGTTGGCAGACAGACAAGGAGATGCTGGATTTGAGAGATGATACACATAAACCTCAGGAATGGAAAACACTTTGGATGCTGGAGTCCAGTAAGAACACTGAATCAAAGATGAACACCTTGCTATTTCAATTCCTCACTCTGGGGACCTCCACAGACCATCTGTAGTCCTTGGTACACCTCTGATATTTCCTCTGCTTGATTTTCTATGTCCCCACCAGGTCCTGGGCAAGAATTGCTCTTGTAACACTTAATGTGGTCACTGAGGACAGAGCTCAACAGAGTAAGATCCTGCATCCACTTCAGAGTCATAAAATACGGCTCTAAACAGGATAACAGTTAGAAACCTATTGTTTAGCTTCCCATGTTTTTCACCTTGTTTGCCTTGACAAGCCTACTGAAAACCACCAAGCAGATGGGTGAGTGAAAAGGAATATTAGTTTGGGACAACACAAAAGCTGGTGGACAGGAGGGTAGGAAGTTCAAAGTCTGTGCACCCTTCCACAACTGATGTCTCCATTCTTACTGCTATATCTTTAGATGACTTCCAAGGCTATTAGACAATATTCTCTCACCAAACCCATACCTATTAAACAATATTAGACAAACCCCATACCTATATTAGACAATATTCTCTTACCAAACTCTTACCTATCATTTACTGAGAACCACTTGCAGCTCTATTCATTTCACCCACACAGAAGTGTTAGATTTTCCCTTTTCTTTTAATGAAAAAGAACTTGCTAAGTCCAGCTTTTCCCTGAGATCTGATAATATGCAGGACAAGAATGGTGGTGGGAGGGCTCTCAGGACTCTCATATGGAATAAACATGGGAATTTTCCAAACCAAGTAAGAGCCAAAGAGGTGCAAGAAGACCATGGAACTGTGGACATTTCAAGAATAAATCAGCCTTTGATCTGAGACACAAAATAAAACTAGATTCTTAAAAGTTTCTCAAGGTAAGTGTTTTTCCTCCAGTCCCACTATTTTCCCTCCCCCTTAGCAATGTTATACAAGCACCTTGCTTTGTCAGAAGTACAAAGCACTTGGGAGAGGACAATGCATCCAAAGTGACTCCAGAATAAAACAAGAAAAACCTTTCAGCACAAGGATTTGTGTAGGCGGGGGCAGAACACAAAGCACAAACAAATGCCCTGTGAGAGACTGGAGGAGAAGCTGCTTTGAATGTGCAGAGAGAAGGAGCCCTCACCCTTTCTACCGCTTTCTCAATGTAGCTGCAAAGCTACTCTCTGACTTCCAGCCCTGTGAATTTCCACTCCAGCCTCGCTGTTTATAACCAGTACACAAAGCCCTTATCTCCCAAGCACAGCTTTAGATTATAGAGAGGGCACGCTGTCAAGAGAGACTGTCAAGGCTAATGAGCACAGGGCTAACCCAGTGCTGCAGCAAAGGGACACCTCTGGAGCAGCTGCTCGAGGCTGGGTTTGCAGCACAGCCAGATGCACATTTTCCACTTTTCTATTTTTTTTTCACTCTCCCTGTTTAGCTCCTATTGCTCTGAAGCTACGGCTTGACCACCTGGTCTCCCAATACCTAGGCAACACTGGAAGCCTTCAGAGCCCACAGGAACGTGCCACTTGCTGTGCACCCGGCGGGATGGGGAAGCACTTCTATCGATGGGAGGGGTGTGTGCTTCGCAAAAGATCGTGGCTGTAAACTCTTTTATTGCATGTATAACTTTCTGTTTGTCTTTTTGTAAGCATAGCATGGCTTTTAAGCATTCCAAACAACGAGGGCAACTCATTCTGGTGGCCAATTTTAATGGCAAATGCAAGTGGCTCCTGACCCGTGTGGGAACTGATAAAAGCCATGTGCCTCCATGAAGAAGACCAAGCTGCTTCCCAGTAAAGGAACATCATACTGAGGTGACACCCACTAAGTCAACATGACCATCTTCTGCATATTTTGGCATCACTCACCCAGAAAATGAGATTTTCTGACAAAAGTATTGCTTATTCTGAGAAAAAGCCTCCCAGTCCTCTGTGCTCTAAGGTTATTTCTTCGCAGCACAAAATAGGAAAGGTACAGTTGGAAGAATGGAGAAAAGAGAAACCTTTTGGGAATAAATTGGTTTCTCATTACTATAAATGAAAGGCAGCTTAAGCCTGTTGAATGTGCTCACCCCATCATCCAGCTTCACTTCCAGCCAAGCCAGAGAACAGCAGGACTTCCGGAGAGCTGCCCTCATCCATAGCCTTTGAACTCCTCCTGAAGGACTCTGCTGCTGCCACCACTCACTGGCTCTCTGAAGAATTTGCTTCTTGTGGATCTTGGGCTCATGAAAATCATGTTTTGCAGCCCCACAAATCAGGAGAGCTGGTCTGCCTTTAATATGTTGCTTTCTAATGCGTTTTTGTGCTCATTTCCAGGAAGGTGTTGGCAATCTGTGAAGTTCATTCTTTGGAAAACATCTCACACTATGTCATTAGGTGAAAATGGCCTCTGGAACAGCTGAAAAATCAAAGTGCTTGCCCACATCTCCTTTTAGCAGGAGGAAAGTGCCATGCGGCATCTTTTTGTTGGGTTTTTTTTTTTTTTTTACTCCAGCATGTGTGAAGAAAACATCTGAAACTCTTAGAATTTATACAGGCAGATCTGACAGTCTTTTGAATTTTAGTTGAACTGTACACAACCACTGAATTTCTGAGGCTGCTTGCTTGCTTGAATATGCGCTCGGCAATCAGACCAAGTTTTAGCAGCTCCCACAGAAAGCACGGCTGCCCTGGTGACAACAGGCGGGTGCTCGCTGCTGGAAACCAAAAACCAGTGCAGCAACACGGAAATCAATAACCCACAACAATTTATCATTGCTGAAGTTCCGGGCCTGTCTTTTGAATTTATTTTTTTTTAACTGTTTTCTTCCTTTGCCACTTTAGCACATTTGCTCTGGACTGCCTGGACTAAAGGCAGCGCATCGTGCCCGGGAGAGCTGAGCCCTGAGTCAGGGCAGCGAGTGCCACCTATTGAAACACGAGTTTTCCATCTCATCACCGGTTACTCCCCCACCCCGCTTCCACCCCGGCTTCCTCCGGGGCCTGGGATACACTTCCAAAAAATACAAAAGAGCAGGAAAGAGGATTTAAGTTGTTTATAAGGCCATAACCCCTATTTTAGCCAGCAAAACCGGGCGGGGGGG
>WBNO01003728.1:4467-15161 GCA_013400575.1 Peucedramus taeniatus | reverse complement strand
TTAAGCAGAAAGGTACACAAAGAGGGGAAAAAAGTCCCTGCTTGAAAAACATTTCCTTTTAAATGGCATGATATGCCTTTAAGGGGTAGGTAGTAGGCAATGATCCATCTTCACCACATACAGACTTGCCTTGTTTTTACATTTCTGGCTGAGTGATAAAACATTAAATGTCATTTCCTGTATCAGTGGTTAACCACTAGATGCTGGATCAGAGATTTACCAGAAGTGCAATATTCAAAAGTGGACCTGCTGCTTTCAATAACCCTTTCTTGCACCTTGTGGGAACCATTTAACCTTTGAGAGAGAGGAGAAGAGAAAAAACATTAAGGGAAGACAAAATAAAAATACCCTGGATTTTGATAGGGAGAAAATTCTTGAGCTTGGTGTCAAGGGCTCACACTTCATACAGGCACTCATAGGGATAAATCCTTCTCCAGCCCAAACACCAAGGTTTGTGAGAAAGGGAAGCAACTGGGCTGGTCCTGAGCCCATGGTTCTATTGCAGCAGCTGGAGATCAGCTGCAATAGATCAGGGGGATGTGGCTGTTTGTTTTGCACTGATCTTCCTCCACTAAAAGGCATCATATTTAGCAAACAGACCAATACTGGAATCTAAAACATGTACTCCCTACCAGCCCTTACTTTCTTTACCAGCCTTACATTTTACATTGCAGAGGAGAGCAGTTTATCTGCTCAGGCTGTATTCATTTTATCACCATCATCACAATCAGTTTTGGGGTTGCAGGGATGAAAAATAATTTTGGGAAGAGAAGCTGGGAGAGTTAGGAGCAGATAAGGAAATTTCAGTTGAGGCTGCCTTTCTGAAGGCTGGATTTTGAACATGTGGTTGTGCAATTGCCTGCGCAATAGAGGGTTATTTTCCTAATTACATAATATTTGTAAAGCACTTAGAACATGAAATGGCTAAGCACACATCAAGAAATACCAGTTAGAGAAAGTCGTGGCCAAATTGTGGTGGACAAGAATACAGAAATAATAGCAGCAGGTGCTTGGACATACACCTGATGTCCAAACTGCCTGTGTATGCCTCTTGGCTGTAGCAGCACCCCTTGCTTTACACTCCAGCCCCTGAATCCCTGCTCTCAAAGGGCTCAAACAACTTGCCTCGGTTGGAGAACACCTTTTTTCAGGGTGGGGAATGGCTCTGCCTTTGCTGTGTGCATGTACCTTGCACAACACAGCCCTTGCTCCTGAAGGCAGCCTGCAGAGAGTATTGCAATTGAAATAATAAATAGTAATAACTTCAGAGTTGAGGTACTTCACTCCTTTCTACCTCTGCCAACAGGAAACCCCCACATTTCTTCTATCATTCCTATTTACTCATTTGCACGGCAGCAGCACCCAGCTGACTCAGCCATGAACCTGACCCCAGCCATGGTAGGTGCTGTGCAAACACTCTATGGCCACACTGTCCCTCCCTGGCAGTGCTGATGCTCTCAGACATGAAAGGAAAACACTCCCAGCATCCCAGGCCAAGCACAGCTTGACCACAGGTACCTGTGCCCTACATGGAGTTTAGTTCCTGAAGCAGACTCAAGGAGGCAATAGGAATTGTACCAGTCTGATCCTGGACTGTCCAGGCAAACAAGGGCAGAGCTCAGTGTTTGCACAGCACAGCTCGTGTTGCTGCCACAAACAAAGCTGAGGCCAGGGAGGAGGCTTCTGTGCCACTCAGAGAAAAACTGGGATAGTGGAAGATCCAAGAAGATGCCCCCAAAAGGCAAAGTGTTTTTATTCCTCATTCCAAAAGTAACTCCAAAGGAAATCTCCAGATTACTCATCCTTTCCCAGAAACCCTGGCTGGAAAAAAAATCCAGGGGCCTTGCTATTTTCCTATACACACACAGACACGCAGACAGACACACACAGACACACAGACACACACAGACACACACAGACACACACAGACACACAGCCACACACGGACACACAGCCACACACAGACACACAGCCACACACAGACACACAGACACACAGACACACAGACACACACAGCCACACAGACACACACAGACACACACAGCCACACAGACACACACAGACACAGACACACAGACACACACAGACACACAGACACACAGACACACACAGACACACAGACACACACAGACACACACAGACACACACAGACACACACAGACACACATATATGCAAAGGAGCCCTGCAAAGACCTTAAAAACAGCTGTGCTCGTCCTTGCCAGAACTTCCTGAATCCACCCCTGGTTATACCCTTGCTTGCAAAGCAATGCAAATATTTGAGAGGCCACCTCAATTCTGCAGTGCCTGGTGTAAAAATCCGTATCAAACCCAAGCAGTAAAGGCTGTGACTCACAGCAACTCGGCAGCCAGAAGTCTTGTCAGGCAGGCCAAGCTTTTATACAGCAGGAGGTCACTGGAACACACTCTGGCTCACCTCTCTCATCGATCAAAAGAGTGCAAGTGCTTTGAAACACCTCCTGCTTGCCTTCCCTTTTTAAAGTCCAGTGCTAAGAAGCTGCTTCCTAGTGAGCAGAGAACAAGATGACACAGATACAGTATCTCAGGGAAAGAAAATGTAGTTTCATCTCAGCATCTGCTGAAACTCACAGCACAAATGAATTCTGCTGTGTAACCCAGAGGCTGTAGCCAAGAGAAACTTGAGTCAGAACACCTGATTTTAGTTCCTGCCTCTGCTACTGACCCACTGTTTGATCTTGGGTTAGTCACTTAACTGCCCCTGGAAATAAAGACTTCCTTTGATGACTACTGCTTGGGAATGGCCTGGACATTGTCAAGGACAGGGAAGGGCTAGGTGACATCGGCAGCTGAGGCACAGACTGGCCTATTGCTGCAAGGTATATGTGGAAGATGGGTGGTGAGGAAGAAGCAACGTAGAATAAGGGCTTGCAAAGTTTCTGAGGTATTAAAAAATAATTCACAAAATGGGGACACCTCTACTCTCCCCAAACATTGGGAACATGGAGTTTCTGGGCTTCCAGTATGCAGCACAAGCAAGACAAGCCTCATCAGAGAGCTAGGAGATTACTTGCCTGTCATGCTCCGAGGGTCAAATCTCTGACCACATCAGCAATCCCACACATTCAGGAACTGTGAATCAGGGCTTCAGAAACTGCAAGTCTGACTTCAACTTCCCAAAGTTTCCAAAGTATACCCTTGCTTACTGTTTCCTTTTTTTATATGAGTACACAGATTATTTTCCATATTTAATTGACTCCAGAAGCTGAAATTAATTATCTGTTTGTTAGTATGTAATGCTCAGCACAGTATGGCCACCCCTTCATGCTACATATTTGAAAAGCTTTTTTTGCTCCTCTGTAGTTCTGTAATGGACCACACCTACTGCACAGAGGAAATAATTTCTGACTAAAGACTAAGAAGAGACATAATCTCTTGAGAATTTTATTTTCTGTTTATTTTAGGTCTGGTTTATACCTCCAAATTGTATTGATTTTAAGTCAGTTCATGGCAGACTGAGGACACACACATTCATTAAACCACATCAAATCAAAAGTCTCAATTTTAAGAACCAGGAGTGGTAAATTTAGCCCTCAACACCTACATCTTCATACACAACCTTTCAAGGTGGTCTCTCCACACAGTACACAGCTCCAGGCTTCAGCTTCAAGCCTGGCTTCCCTCTTTGCTCATACAAATGAACTACACAGATCTATCTCAGTGGTGAATGTGCAGCCTCTGTCCCAAGTGTGCGCTGCCTTGCAGCAGCTTAGCTGAATTCTGACCCAGCCACACTTCTCTATGCCTTCACATCTGTCTTTTCAAATATTCCCTGACAGCTGCAGGAAGGGGTGGTGTTGCCCTCTGAAGGCGTGTGGAGGCTGAGGCAAAAGAATCCAAGAGAAACATAAGGTGAGGCTGCCACACCCCTGGGGCGATCACGAGTAAATAACCCTTTGAGCTGGCTTGAAGCAGGGAATAAAGGAACACAGACCTGCCTTGTCCAGAGGTTGTTTCCACAGGTATAGTCAAAACAATCCCCACAGCAAAAGTAGGGAAAACCCAACAACATTATGTTTATTCATGAAGACTTGTGTTGATGTCCTCCTGCAAGGCCCCAAGCTGAGCTGTGGTGTTTTTTTATCCAGCAAAAAGCAGCAATAGAAAGCAGCCTGGTGTGTGCCTTCTACTTTATGCACTGTGTGTAAAATTTATGTTTATACTGTTTGGATGGTCAAGGCTTCAACATGTGAAAAAAGCCTTGAGGGCATAACATGGATGCATAAGACCCATTTCCATGGTCTAGACTTCCAGGAAGTCTAAAATGTAGCTATGGTCACCACTGAAATACAAATTCGTTTCTTGGCCAGCAGTTTCTGATGTATGGAGATTTTAGTATTAGAAGATGACAGGTTTGGCTGTCTTCAGGTTATTAAACTTAGGGGCTGAAATGAGTTAACAGCTGAGTCATCCTTGAATGTTTCTAATTTGTCAAAGGAAGGTGAAGATAGTGTTATGGGGGAAACACAGAGCTTGTATTTTTTAAGTAAAATGTCTTGCAGAAGGGACTCGAAATTAAGAGTTAATACTTTCAGAGATTCTGAGAAATTTAATTTTCCATTATACTCTCCATAAAGGGCAACATTAGTGTCAGTTTTTTATTTTAAATCTAGATTCTTCCTTATTGCAGACTATGCTTCGCAGTATGTCCATTCTTATCACTGTGCATGAATTCAACTAGTAGTTTGTAAAGCACTGTAGGCTGTGATCTAAGCAGACAAAAATGTGCTGAAATGAAAACTATCAGATTTGGTAGGGATGTAAGCATCTCTCTTAAGAGAATGGACTCGAGAGGAGCCCAGCTGAGAGGGGCCCTCAGCCCTGGCTGTCCCTGTCTGCAGGGAGGGCTCCGAGCAGGGCCCAGGCTCTGCTCCGGGGGCCCAGCAATGGCACCAGAGGAACGGGCAGGGACTGATCCCAGGAGGTTCCACCTGGACAGGAGGAAGAACTTCCCTGGGCAGTGACTGAGCCCTGAACAGATTGTCCAGAGAGGGTGTGGACTCTCCTCACTGGGGATATTCCAGACCCCTCTGGACACAATCCTGTGCTGTGTGCTCTGGGATGGCCCTGCTGGAAGAGGGAGGTGGGACCAGATGACCACTGTGGTGCCTTCCAGCCTGACCCATCCTGGGATTCTGTGTAACACAAGAGAGTTACAGAGGTTATTTTAATTTTGCAGAGAAGCAGTTCCTTCCATGATAGTGCAAAGCCTTAGAGCTCACACATCATGAACTGGATCCAAAAACTAAAACAAAAATAATTCCCATAATATTTTTTTAATTCACTTGCTATAATTTACGGTTTGAAGATTTTTCTCTTTAAGCACAAGAGTTATGAGTTTGCATTAAAAATAAAGTGGTAGTTTAATCGGGTGATTGCAGGAACAACAGTGTAATGGGGGAAAATCCCTACACTTGTCCAGTATGTAGCTCATACAGGACAAGCACCAATACTTCAAAAGTAGTGCTGCTTGCAAGCTAATCCTGAGATAACCTAGAGACAGAAGCCAGCAATGCACTGCAAGAGAGGGGCAGACACAAACAAGAAGTAAACTAGGGAAACTGGCTATTTGGGGAAAGGAGGTGTACTGGGCAAAACTGGGAGGGTTTCACTGTCAGGGGCTGTGGGGGAGACCTGTGGAGCCCATTAGCTGCCTTGGGCCAGGCAAAGCCACCTCCTGGGGCTTTGAAACAGATGGGACCAGTCCACAGTGAGCAAATGTCCAACCAAAGCAGAACATGGCACCTCCACTCAAACATATTTAAGCATGAGCGGCAGCTGTTAGGAGAGAAGTGAGGAGACATGTTTGGATTCAGGTGAGGAGATGCAGGAAAAACTCAGAGATTTGTGTAGAAGAGCAGTAGAAGGACGTGGAAGGTGAAAATGCTGAGGGTGTGGCTGGAGACCCACTTTCCAAGAAGGCAATTTTCACTGAGTCAGAGATACCCCTGAGTGATTGCCTTCAGTGGAGGTCCCACCCCACAGCAGCAACCCTGGGAAGACCAGAGGAACACTGCCTAGGAAGCAAAGAGCAGCAGATAAAAGCCATTAAGCACTCAACTGCAGTGCTGTGTGCCACTGTCCCCTCACTGAAAAGACTGGGAGGGACTGTGTGTAACCTGTAATGAAAACTCAGGCAGCTGAGCCTTGGGGCCAGTGAAGAAAAACCTTTGGCAGAAGTTCAGCTTGGGGAAGGAGAAAGAAAGGTGAATGACAACAGGGGACAACTTCTTTTCTCTGTTCCTAAAAACAACAATAGCTCATAGCTCATTACAAGAGCTGAAAAACTCTTTCATCCTGCTCCCTGACTCAAGCTGCTGTAAAATGCAATTATCTAGGATGCCTTTCTAGGTCTAGTGCTCTAAACTTGGTAAGGCCAAGCATCTATTCCCTTATAAGGTTCATTTTGCAACTACTTGCTTCTTGCAATGTCTCCCTGCCTTCCAGCTGTTTTATTTTCCCCAAACTTTCCTTACTTCTTTCCAGCAAATAGGGTAAAGTCTCTCAAGTAGCTTTACTTCTCTAAATTCGTCACTCATTCCCTCACAAACCTGAAATTATAAACAGCTGTCTACAAAAACACAATTGCTTCTAGACTAACCAATGTTAAGGACTCCTGGAGGGGGTTATGACTTCAGCCTGTGTACAGGGAGAGGGACGGGGGTGCCGGAAACAAAGATCCTGTTGCAGTGTAGTTTCCCTCGGCCTGAACAATAGAGGGACACGTGGGATGTACAGACAATTCCTTATAAAGAAAACATCTCTCGGTTTACTCAGGAAGCTCCAGGAAACCAAAAGGGAATAAAAACCCCAGCAAAGCAGGTCCCCCACTGTGTCCCCCAGGTATATGTGACAGCATGGAGAGTGACCCATGCAGATGCCCAGGGAGACTGCCAAGGAGGAGATGCCTGGGGCAGTGAATCAGCCTCTCTGGCGTGGCCTCTGGGGCCCAGTGACTCCATCCAAAAATGCCGAGGTGAGGGGAAGAGGGTCACTGGCACCAAGCACCCTCAGAGGAGCACCTGGCCACTGTCAGGTATTTGGGCAAGAAATGTTGTCGCATTTACCCACATTAATTGCTCAGGAGTCAAGATTTTCCAGACTTATGCATGAGCAAGTAAAGGCACAAAGGTTATTTTTGTTAGCAGAAATTAGCTCCAAATAAAACCCAAAGCTACTTCCTTGCAAACTGTCAGGAACTTCCTGTGGAGAAACCCAACTGCTGAATGAGGAAACAAGATTGACTGTTAATGTGAATGCTTTCAAGGTTTAACTTCTCCATAACTCTTTACGTGAGCCTATTAATGTAGACTTGAATTTTTCCTACTCAGTGGCTGATGACTCTGGCCAAGCAAGACTCAGTGCTTCCAAACTGCCAATATGTAGGTGACCTCAGCATTCCTATTCACAAAACCACTGTCCACTCTGGTACTCCTACCTGCCCAATGAGACCTTTTCCCTTGCAAACAGAGCATACCAACTTACAAACAATTGTAACAAAATCAGCAGCAAGCATCACCATAAAAAGCAAAGTCTGTTGTCTGCTTTCACTCTTTAAAAACTCTTTATATTTTTGGTCATGAGACAAAGCACTTAATCTTGTGCAAAAGGTATTCCCTAAATGCAAACCACTGTCTGGATAGACAGATCTCTAGCAAATTATTTTTCTGAAACAAATGAGCATTTCTTTGTTTTGCATGCAGACATAAATTTGGATACAGATTTCATCAATCCATCTATCACAGCGCAACTGCCTCATGATAAAGATGATTCCAGCCTTGGAACTTAGCGCCATCTGCAGAAGTGATGTTTTCCTTTGGTTTAGACAGGCCATACAGTGTCTTGTGAAGAGAAGAAACATCTGTTTTCATCCATGATGCAGTAACAGACAACAAAAGCAGCATCTTCATAAGAATCAACACAGAACTTTCCCCCCTGCCCCTCTCTTGGAGGTCCATCTGTATTAGGGTCCTTCTGTATTTTGCCACAGGAAGAGGAGAGGGGAAAGGGAAGTAGAAAAGGCTTCTCCATTTAATGGTGCAGCACTAGAAAAACAATCTAGGAATAGAATGACCATATTTTTAAAACTGAGGATTTTGGTTTGTGGCCTTCCTTCCTTCCTTCCTTCCTTCTGCCACTTCCGCCACATCCTTCCGCCACTTCCGCCACTTCCTCTGTGTAAAATCTGTTGGATTCCAGGAGAAAAACTGCCACCATGTGAAGGCGTGTTGATATCACCACTGCCAGCTCCTCTACTTCCAGCTCAGTTGGTAAGATCAGGAATGTCTAGGTGTGGAAGATTATGTCTCAAGTACTTTCATGTCAAGAGCCCTCAGGGTATCTTTTGACACACAAGTTATCAGTACCAGTTTTAGCTGATACGGACACTCTGTTCCCTCTGTGCCCACACTGTTTGTTCCTGTGCCCAGGCCAAGTCCTCTGTTTCACTTATGCAAGTGTTTGGAGCGTGGAATTGATCCCACTGAAAGCGAACTTCCCCCCCTCTCTGCCCTCCTGCACTTTTTGTTTTTTTCTGGCTCTCAGCTGGATCAGATCACTTTGTGTGCAATCACACAAAGGGTGGTGTCAGCAAGTAGACACTGAGGAGCAAGGAAGGGGTTGCTCCTCTTGATGGCAGTGGTGGCAGCTGGACTGACAGTGACACTAGAAGCACACGCAAACCACCGCTCAAGAGCAGGAGAAAACTATCGCTCATTGTTCACTCATGCTGAGGGACATCCAGCTCCAGGCAGAGCCCATCGGGTTCTGTATGGCAGAAGAAACTGTATCACATAAACACTGTAGAGTAAGATCAAACAGTTTTAAAATGGACTGACAGAGGACACTTCACATGGCAGCACCCCCGAGCCTCTGAGAGAGGAGGGAAGGCCACGCACAGTTGTGACAGAACTGTGCAAACCCCTCTAGCCTGCTCTGGTCCAAGGCTCCTCTGCTGCACCATCCCACAAGGAAGGTCCTTAATGCTTTGGTGATGGATCAGCGCTGCTCCAGCTGGGTAGAAACTGCCCCCCGGGGGATGAGAGGTGTGAGGAAGGCAGACTTTGATCCTAGGAAATCTGTGGAGTGAGGCTTTAAGCTAAAATTGGTAAGGAAACAGCAAAGCACAAGGCCTGAACAGATGAACAGACAGCAGGCAATGGCAGCCACAACCAGGGTGTGTGAGACAGGAGCAGGGAGGCTGGAAAAGCTGCCCATGGCTAGGCACACCCATGAAACAAGGCAAGGTTTCCTTTCCAATATAGAAAAATAACACCTGTTCTCTCCTTTTTCTCCCCCCTTGCAAAAATGGTTACTATCAAAGTCTGTCTCCCTAAAGCATAGCTACCACACATTTTCTCCCAGAGGTTCACCACCGGTTTTGAACTGATGAAGCTCAGTGTGAGAGGGAAATGTCACGGGTTTGTGTTCTTCAGACAGAGGATGGGCTCCTGTTGGAGGATGGAGGGAGTTTGGGGGTGTTGAGGAGGGGTATGCAGGACCCATGAGGCCCAGGACAGATGTGCCTGTGTGGAACTGAGAAGCACCAGCCCACACCCGCGGGTGACCAACACTGCCGGAGCCTGCCTGCTCCCCAAAACCACGCTGTGGCATCGGTGTCCCTTGCGGGCGCTGCCCCAGGAGTGTCCCGGCTGTCCCACGCAGTATCCCGGGGTGTCCCAGCACTGTTCCCAGGGTGTCACAAGGGCACCCCGGGGGTATTCAGGCGGTATCCCGGGGTTGTCCCGGGTGTACCCCGGGATGTCCCGGCACTGTCCCGGTCACGCTTCCATGGCGCCACCTGGCGCCGCTGCGGAAAGGGGCGCCCTCGCCGGGGGCCTCTCCCGAGTCAATTAAAATTTAAATATTAATTAAAACGAAATTAAAACAAAATTTCGACGTGTAATTAATAAAAGTTAAACAAATCCTTGGCCGGAGTCCCGGCTTTTGCTGAGTCCTCCTGACTGTCAGCCAGCTGTCACCTTGGCAAGTGGTGGCTTAAAGCACTTAAAAGTGATCTTGGTCTTTCTAGGAATTTTCTCAACAGCGTGACGTACTAAGAAACACAGTGCTGTCACATAAGGGTCGGTAACACCCTGAATCCACAGAGGAAAGCCCCAAAGAAAGGGGGCTCCCATCCCAAAGCCTTATGGTGGGAACTGCACTGTTATCTTCTATGTCAGATAATCTCTTCCTCAGGAATACCCATTAAGCCCTGTTCAGCTGTGTTTGCAACAGTGAAGTATTGTCCACATTATTATTCAGCTAAGAATTTCCTTTTCCTAAAACATGATTTTAAAGCCATGGTGCCTAAAGCTTGGTATGTCTTTGGAACATCAGTACCCAGTTATGGAGCTTCCTAAGCTGAATTCTGGGCTGCAGGTGAGACTTCAGTGGAGGAAACACTGCATGAATTTCTGCCCATGGTGGCACCTAAATAAACACTCCAGATCTGAGGATGACAAGGACACTTGCAACTCCCATGTAAATAATTCATGGATTGATCTATCGCCCTGTGATATGCACAAGGCTGGCCATTACTACACATTGTGCTGTCAGTTTCTATGGAAAACCAGGGAAATAGAGCTTATAAAGCAATAATTTATATATTTATTAATATATAATATCATATATAAATTATAATAATATAATATATAAT
>WBNO01003727.1:83585-104787 GCA_013400575.1 Peucedramus taeniatus | reverse complement strand
AAAAAAAAAAGGAAAGTAGTACATTTTTAAAGATAACAGGAAGCAAACAAGGATCTCTGAAGAGCAGAGATCTCCGAAGAGCATAACAGAAACGCTGGCTGAGTAGGTTTGTTTCTGGGCATCTTAGGGACTTTCTGTTTGTAATGCAAGGTTTGGAACTTTCAAACATTGTACTTGGATGGGAAAAAAAAAGGGGTTCTATTAAATCTGCTACTAATAGACAAGTCTCTCCTTTTCTGAGTGTTTTACCTGGTTATTTTCTAAGTTGTGGTCACCTATGTACAGGCTAGACACTCTGCTTTTTAAAATATTTTGAAGTTACAAATTAACATATTTCTGTCTATTTTCAAAATGGTTGAAAATTGAGCTCTTCAAGTCTTTTGTGAGCTATCCAAACCTAAAAATGTCATTAATATTCCTGATTGTTGCTATCATGCCAATTCTATATTATATTTCTTAAGCGTATCTTCTATTTTACTTTTTGTTTGTGATAATTCTGAATTTTTCTCTACTGGTATCAAATTGAGAACACTGAAAACACTAATCTCATTCTCACAAGGGGATTGATTGACAATAGCTCACTCTTAATCAGATGAAATACATCCCAACCTCTCAGCAGGCTAAGACTCAAATAGCAGTCATATAAGACTCAAATAGCAAAAACAGAAGAAAGAATAGTAAAAAACCAAACAACCAAACCAAACAAAGTAAAACAAAACAAAACAAACAAAACAAAAAAAATTAAGAAAAGTGGAAAAGAGAAAATTAATTTTCAATCTACTATTTTCTCAGGCAAATCTAGATTTCTGTAAAACTCTCATGTTGAACAAAATAAAAACTGTGCTCTCTATAAGAATTAAAATAACAATTTTCTAAATATTCTTTCAGAAAGTACCCCAAACTATGTTCAACTGTATTTTGCATTTCAATAAACTTAGGACTTGGTTTCATAAGTCCTCATTTACATAGGTATATCTCAGTGAATGATTCATGAGAATAGGCTTTGGTGGGAGTGTTAAAGAGAGAACTTTGCAAAGCAGGTCCATTTTTTTGGTGACAGACAAACCTGTTTAAATTAAAACCTGTGCTGTTTGCATCCATCTGGATACTCTGATTTCTGAGCCAATTTTCTAATTATAAAAGCAGTTTGGCACAAATGTTTTAAATAACTAACTACTTTCAAATACTATTAGCAGACTATGAAAGAAGAAACTTGCACTTAAAAGTTCTGTAGTTTTCATTAGTTGTAAGAGTTAATTGATAATTTGAAGAGATAATATGGTTGATATATTAGCTGTTTATTTTTTTCTCACCATAATGTATTTAACATGAGTTAATTAAGAAAAGTGGAATGAGCCTGAGAAGCAAACCTGAAACCTGCTTCTGAAGTCTGTACATTTATGAAACAAGGTCCAAAAGGATCTGGAAAGCCTTATTCTCTTATGTTTACATAAGAATTTGTACATACAGTTAGGGTAATAAATCATAAAAGTGAAAGAACTGGCATATCTTGCATCTGACTATAGAATCTGAAGTAATCTATAGCTAACGCATTTTCTGAAAATCATCAGATAGGATTCTAAGGTACTTAAAGTGTTATTTGCTGTTAAGCATTTGTGATTTGTGATTTGTGATAGATTAGTCTTTCAAAGCAACTATAGCCATCATACTGCATGGGTAATCAAATGGTTCCTACTCAACTTTCTTCTTCTGAATTCCATATAAATTTTTAATTAATGCCTTACATTACTCAAGCTTTTATGCAATTAGGTGATAAATTATTCAATTTTTGATGTTATGTTTTGGATGGATGTTAAATCAAAGAAGTTAATGATTGAACACATTTTAATAAATTTACTACTGTAGCTTTTAGTCACTTTAAAAATAATTTTTGATTGAATTATGGTGCTTATAAAAGTGAAAGGCTAAGGACCATTTTTTCAAATGGTTCTTTATTGAGTCTCTGACTAATTTCAGAATTCTGAAGACATTGGGAATTATTTGCCATAAACAAAAACACAGATGAAAAGGAATTAAGTGGTACTAAGCATGACCCACCCCAGCCTAAAAGACTTGAAAAATTACAAAGTATAAGACGCTTCTTAGCCACACTTGAAAAAGAGCATTCTTTATCTTTCTACAAGATAAACAAAAAAACCAAACCAACCAACCAACCAAACAAAAAATAAACAAAAAAAAATCTGCTAAAATTATTCACCATCAAAGTGTAAAATCTTTATCCATTGATATTCTGTGAGTATTATGTCATCCAAGGACTTTTGAAACTCAGTATCAGTCAATGTTTTCTCTGCAGAACTTTTCTTTGGACAATGGCATGACAGTGAGAAAGTTCTGGCCAGGACTGGGTGAATTTTTGCGGTAGCCAGAAGGGGGCATGGCTAAGACACAGAAGTTATTACATACCACCTCACATCATTCTCAGGGACTGGGGAAGTGCTCCCTTTGGAGTTGAGTTGCATGGCATGGTGGAGGGAATGGTTGGGTACAGCTGGGGATTTTTCATGTGAATCGCTTGCCTCTTTTCTGTACCCTCCATCGTTAGCATTGTAGCTGTTACTGTTTGTTGTCCTCCTTCATTGCTGTTTCAGACAAATTGTTTTATCACAAGTTGTCATCTTCACCTTTTGTGCCTCCAATTCTCCAGCACACTACAGGGGAATGGTGAGACTGAGTGAGAAGCACATGGTTTAGAGGGTTTCAGGGGCAACAATTAATTGGGGAACACCATGACAGATAGGATAAAGGAAAACTATTTCATAGAATCAGAATGGTTTGGGTTGGAAGGGATCTTAAAGACCATCTAGATCCAACCCTTCTGCCCTGGGCAAGGAACCTTCCACTAGACCACTCAAAGCTCAAAGTCCTATTCAACCTGACCTTGAACACTTCCAGAGATGAGGCATTCACACCTTTTCTGGGAAACATGTTCCCATGTACCACCCTCACAGTAAAGAATATCTTCCTATAACCTTATCTAAACCTTATTTCTTCCAGTTTAAAGCTATTTTTCCTTGTCCTATCACTACATGCCCTTGTAAAAAGTCCCTTTCCATCTCTCTTTTAGGCCTCCTACAGGTACCAAAAGACCACAATAAGGTCACTCCAGAGCCTTCTCTACTCCAGGCTGAACAACCACAACTCTCTCAGCCAGATATGTATACCTGATATATATCTCAGGTATTATATATGTTTATAATACTTATATATATCATACCTGAATAGTTTCTTACTTGCATTCTAGGGTAGCTCACCCTTCATGTCTATCAGTGAAGGGCATTCTGATTAAGCTGGCAGATATGGAATGAAAATAATGTTATATCTGATTTCTCATCTTATTCTGTATAACTAGGCTGTCCAGAAAATAAAGTAGGAAAAAAAAAAAAAAAAGAATGATAAATGGAAGATGCAGAACATAATTTCATAAACTGATATATTTTTAGCAGTTTGATCAGCAAGCACTTTGGTTTCCCACTAATGATGTTGCTCCAAAGTTGCCCAGGCTGAGGAAAAAGATAATATCAGAATTCTACAAAAATGACAATTCTCTCACAATCTCACAATTTGTGTTTGTAGAGATTGTTAGGTACTACGGGCACATTTTAATACATGATTTCCTGATTTTTGAGGATAATTAAAAGGAAATAATCCTGATTTCAACTCTGTTAATTTCTGCTTATCTTTTAGTGCTTTTATATATATGCATACATATATATATACATACACATGCACACGCACACACACACACAGAGGTAATATATTGCTTTCTACAGAACCATTTTTTCAAAGATTGCCTATTACTTTACAGATATTGATGTAGTTTCAAGGTATCCCTTCTTATATATGTTTTGTAAAATATGAGCAAATATGGTGTTTTTAATTTTCCCTGACATGAAACTCTAGCTCTTACTATTTCATTCTGAGCAGATTTCTGACTGAAGAACTTTTATAAAATAAGAATTTTCACACTCTGAAAAAACAAAAAGCAAAAGTTGCAGACTTGGCAGCTACCTATTTTCATTTGAAGTAAAAATCAGCCCACACAAATTCACACCTGTAGTATGTGTTGAATGAAATAATAAAAAATAAATGTACTGGATAAAAAGTTACTGGATAAAGTGATTAAATTTTCCCTATTATATTCTTTAAATGAAATGTTCATAACATTACACATATATTTTATGTACTGATAAATCTAGAAGTTGAAAGTTCAAACTGAGAAATAAATCAGGAATGAACTCTTTGCTATTCTGAAAAAATTTAGTACTTTGATAATTTCTGGAAAGTTTGGGTTTTCTATTATTTAAATTCCTAATCAGCAGAAAATGAAATTCTGTTGCCCAGAAGGATGTAATTTGGTGTTGTGTTCTTGGATCTGCATGCAAACGCAGAGAAATTTTTCTTTTTGAGGCAGCCCAGAAAATTTTCCCCATAATAAGAGGAAGCAACCAGCAAAAGGTTGCATATTTCACAAGATCTCAACCTGGAAGTAGATTGGAACACAGAAAAGTCGTTTAAAATGCATTCTATAAAAATTAGTTTAATCATGGTAAAGAGGGCCACTTTCCCATCAACAGCAGAATGACAGAACAACATGAAAAGGTAAGAAAGCATATGAAATGAAAATCAAATAATTTTGGATGAGTAAACAAGTTGGTATTACAGCTAACTTTCACTTTTGTATCTACTGTCAATTTAGTTGTTATTGATTAGATACTTGAAATCATTCAGATGACCTTTCCAGAACAAATACAATAACTTCAGAATAAGATTATTTATAAAACTGGCTTTGCTCCAGTTTAACAAATTGGAAACTGTTTGTAGTGGTTAGAATAAGTTTTTAAATTTTATTTTTCCCCAACTGGATCTGGTTTGATGCAGAATAATGTAGAAGAACAGATTAAGAAACTGTTATGTCCATTCGAGTCTAGGTTATTCCTGAAAACTCTCTATATTCAATTGTAATTTAAACCACTGCTTTGAAATGAAATACATTCTTGAATAACAATGAAAATTGTGACTCTTGTTAACCGTGACATTAGAAAATGCAGACCATCAAATTTTCAAGTTCATCCCTTCACAAGGCATAAAAATCCAACACCTCATTTCCTCACAGACCTGGCAAATGTCTGCATAGTTTTGCACGTTTTTTTTCCTTTCAGATGAATAATGGGATGATTCAAAAGGTTTGATGCATCTTTTACCTAGTTCCAAACATTCCAAAATATATTTTATCACCTGGAATTGCTTTTTGGTATAAATCACTTAATAAAGTGTACTACTTCCTTACTGGTGGTCGACCTCTTCTCCCAGGCAATTATTGACAAGAGAAGAGTATAAAGCTTCAAGCTGCAGTAGAGCAGCTTCAGGTTGGACATCAGGAGGAATTTCTTCAACAACCTAAAGGGTTGGTAAACTTTAGAATGGACTAAAATGGCCCAAGGAAGTGGTGGAGTCACCACCCTTGGAAGTATTCAAAAATTTAGTGGTATGGTTTAGTTGACAAGGTGGTGATCACTGAAGAGTTGGATTTGATGATCCCAGAGGTCTTTTCCAACCTTATTTATTCTGTGATTCTGTGATATGTAATATCACTAGATATGTGATATGCTAAAGGAGAAGCCACTACCTGTGTATTTTCACAGCATTTAGGGAGTCACACACACACACCACTTACTCCTGGACTGTAAGTGCCAGGAGTAGAGCCCTTGGCAATAGGCTGCTCCAGTGAGCTGACGGGCGTTCCAATAAATTTTGCCCTCACACACACGCCCATTCTCAGGCCCACTTCCTCTTTCAGGTTTAACCCTAGTTTTCCTAGGGCAGAGTCTCAGGTGCTGGATTAAAAAAAAATAATAAAGAATTTAATGAAGGGATAAAGCACAGGTCAGCTTGAGCTCAGTGGGCAATTTTTTCTTTGTTTCCTCTGGATTAAAATTACTTACCTTCATCTTCCCCTATCCTTCTAGCTCTTCTGTAACATTTCAGGGTATAACTGCTTAAAAAACTAAGAACAGTAGGATTGTTGCGCCAGAATGTAGCCTGGTTTACTTCAATTACTTCTACCCCTGCAAGAACAGCTAGACTGGGAGAGATGAAGAGAGGAAGAGATCAGATGGCAAAAATAAAAAGAACTGTGCTGAAAGCAAGCCCTTTTTATTCAAATCACACTCTCCCCAGGAGACACCAGCTGAATATTGCATCTGAAGCTAAGTACATTTGGGAGTCTAGAAGATTCCCAAAGAGAATCTATTTAATGTTCCAGAGACCTCAATGAGCTTGACTCAAGATCTCTGTCGACAAATGAACAGAAGTTTTTTAGATCAAAATAAACAGTAAAAAAACCTTCTCTTGGAATTAAGGACCATCCCAGAGGAAAACATTGATAAAGAAGCTGGAAAATACTGGCAGGAAATTTTTTATGCCCATAAGTTTCATGCAAACAGGTGAGCAATTCTAACAGATGTACATTTATACCCAAGGGTTTTGTTTCCAGAATGTCACATGCTGAGAACTGTACTACTGCACTGGCTCAATCACAATTTATTTGAGTTTTCAAGGAATGTTTTTTCCTTCCAGTATAATGGAATGGTTTTTCCTTCCTGTTGCATCACTTGTCTAAGCTCTAATTGCAGCAAAGAAAAAGGATGCACGACACTTAGTCAGTATGAGCATGCCACCATAAGATACTCATCAGGCACCCTCTTAAACATCTACTAAAAAAAATTACTAAAGGATTAAATCCAGTGCACTAGATATATGCAATTCAGCTTAACAATGGGGCTTTTGTTTCTTTCTGCGGTTTCTGTTTAGTTTTATTCATTCCTTTAGTCTTGGGTTTGGGTTTGGTGTTTTTCGAATAGAGGTAAATTCCTTTCCAAAAGATTTAAAAGGTAGGGAGTTTTTTTCCACATAAAGTAGAGACTTAAAAATTTTAGCTACACAGTTATGCTAAAATCTTAATTCTGTTGTTGCTGTGATATGAATGAAATAATATTACCTGGAAAAGAAAATGTAGAATGAGCACTTCAAATTGATCCTCTTGTAAATTGAAGAATGGGAGAAAACACTATGCCAAGAAATTGCAGGTTTGCCATTTTGTATCCTTGCATATATGTAGTCTTTCAAAATTATATTTTTGCACGACCAACCCCCACCATAAATTTTTTAACTTGGAAAACACAGTTGCACTGGTACCTAATATAACTTAAAGCTGACAGAAAGTTGTAACTGGAGCTACGAGGCTGAATACCTTTGTTAGCCAGCCATAGCACATAGAGAATTACAAATATTTTCATAAAAAAGGTACTGATACATTATGTTTGGCATAGACCACCCTCCTAGAAATGCAATGCAGTTCCTTTTTTGGGGAAAAAGTCTAGATTTATCTTATGTTGTCGTCTACTCTGCAAATAATTTAAGACAGATAAAATCTTGAGTTTAGATACCATAAGAGAAGATGAGATTTGTGACTACCTGAGGAATCTAAGTATACTAAGTCTATGGGACTTGATGAGATGTATCCCAGAGTCTTAAGAGAGGTGGCTAATGTAGTTGCCAAACCACTTCCCATGGTATTTGAAAAGCCATGGCATACAGGTGAAGTCCTAGGCAACAAAAAAAAGGAAAATACTTCACCAATTTTTAGAAAGTGTAAAAAGGAACTACACAGCCTCTCCTCTGTGCCTGGGAAGATCATCGAGCAGATCCTCCTCGGATGTCTGTTATGGCACATGGAGAACAGGGACGTAATTTGAGGCAGTTGGCATAGTTTCACCAAGGGCAAGTCCTGCCTGACCAATCTTGTGGCCTTATGTGGTCAAATGACTACAGCTGTGGACAGGAAAGTGCTAAAGATGTCATCTATCTGGACTTTTGTAAGGCTTTTGACCTGGTCCCCTATAACATGCTTCTCTCTTAATTATAATTAACATATGGATTTGTTATGCATGATGCATATCTCTCTTATGCAGGAAGAATAGCCTGGATGACCTCATCCAGAGCCTGGTGGTCAACAGATCAATGTCCTGATGGCATTGTCAGTTCCCACTGAAAGTGATGTCCCTCAAGGGACCATATTTTGACCAGCATTGTTTAATGTCTTCATCAATGACATGGACAAGAGGATTGAGTGCAGTCTCAGCAAGTCTGCAGATGGCATCAAGCTGAGTGCTGAGGTTGACACCCTTGAAGGATGGGATGCCATCCAGATGGTCTTGGACAAGTTCAAGAAGTGAGCCTTAGGGAACTTCAATAAGGTCATGTACCAGGTGCTGTACCTGAGTGGGAGCATCCCCTGCTACTAATACACTCTGTGGAATGAAGGAATTGAGAACAGCCCTGTTGAGAAGGGTTTGGGGGTGCTGGTGGATAAGAGGCTGGACATGATCCAGCCACGTGCACTTGCAGCCCAGAAAGCCAAAAGTGTCCTGGGCTGCATCCAAAGCAGAGTGGCCAGCAGGGTGAGGAAGGGGATTCTGTCCCTCTTCGCTGCTCTGGTGAGATCCCACTGGGTGCACTGTGTCCAGCTCCACAGCCCCCAACATCGTAAAGATATGGAGGTGTTAGAGCAAGTCCAGGGGAAGACCAAGAAGATAATCAGAGAGATGGAGCATCACTCCTGTGAAGACAGGCTGAGACACGTAGGGCTCTTCAGACTGGAAAATAGAAGGCTCTAGGGGAGATCTTATTAGAGTCTCTCAGTACTTAAATGGGGCCAATAATATGAAGACAATATGGTTTTTTTTTAGGTACTGTAGTGACAGGACAAGGAATAAAGATTTTAAATTAAAAGAGATAAATTCAGACTAGATATAAAGAAGAGGTTTTTGGGTTTTTTTCACAATGAGACTTGGGAAATACTGGTACAGATTGCCCGGAGACATTTTGGATGGTCCATCCCTGGAGAAATTCTAGATCAGATGGAATGGAGTTCTGAGCAACCAGATGTAGTTAAAGGTGTCCTTGTTCATTGCAGTGGAATTGATCTAGATGACCTTTAAAAGTCCTTTCCATCCCAAACCATTTTATGATTCTATCATTCTAATTTATTTTTTCATTTTCTCATGAGCTAACACAGAAGGAACTCCTCTTTGCCTATAGAGATAAAACTTGTTTAATAAGAGCTCTATACTGACATTTTTACTGATTGAAATCTTTTTTCCTAGATTATTTTGAAACTTTTTGAGAACTTAAAATGATAAACACTAACAAAATGTCCTTCAATGTGAAATTTTTAAAGCACATATTTTATGTTCATATGACGAAATCTGCATTTAAAAGCAGCTATGTAAGGGCATGCTCTATCTGGGCATATACCAGTCTAAAAGGACTAACATGGTTTCTATGATGCACATGTTGCTCTACATAGAATTACTCTATCTAAGGCCATTAAGTGAACCTCAGACTAAGTCTCAGCTGAGTCAACTCTGACTTTGTCCTCAACATTGTGAAGTTTCTCATTCTCTAATGTAATGAAGCAATGCAACTGGATTAGCAGGAATTCATGGAGAAGTGAGGGAGAGAGGGGTTTGGTTAATTATTGAACCAAAACATTATTGTCCCAGAATAATTTAAATTTAACACAAGTTATGATACATTCATTCATATCTACTCCAAAGAGAAATAACTATATATATACATATATATATACACATATGTATTTTTTTACCTATTTTATCAACCTAATCTTCTAAGAATCTATTATCCAACCCAAAACATATTAATATTAATTAGAGTATTTCTATTGACTTTGGCAAACTTGGATTTCATAGTCTATACTTGGATATATAGTCCTATAGTCTTGGATTCATTAGTCTATACTAATGAATTTGTCAGAACTGAAAAATGTTTATATTCTGGTTTTCCCATGCTCTGCTTTTAACATTCTCTTTTCCCTCCAGCTTTGTCATTAATCAACAACTGAGCATAAAATGTGCTTTATTTTCTATTTTTGGGAGTTTTTTTGAGCTTCAAATTTTCCCATAAGGATAAAAAGTCAAAATCTAGGCAACCTAGGAAGAAACCTCCAAACTCTTGCATCATTCAATCAGCTTTAGGATCCTTCAACTATTTAATTTAGTATTAATTGTATCTGTTCTACAATAATTAACTAAAAATTCTCTCAAGGATTGGGGTAACTAATTCAGAACCATCTGCTGCAGAAATTTTTTGTCTGTGTCTCTGTGTGAGCAGGACTGTGATCCCAGAGGCTCATATATCCAGGTGCAAGCAACTAAAGAAATTTGGATCCAAGGAAGGCTGATGAGAAGGCTGAGTGACTAAGCCCAGCAGCTGAAGGGATCCAGGCTGTACATACATAGACAGATAGACGTGTGTTTCCCACTAATTGTCATTCATCCTGATCAGCCAGAGTGGTGAACAGGATGAGGCCACTCACTGGTGCTGTTTGTGTTTGTGTGAGTGGTGATTATGTCTGTCTATGATGACCAAAATAGAGAGATGTTTTCATAGGTGAGTTTGTATGTGCTGACGTACACATGTATGTATGCGTGTGTACCCTCTGTGTGCTGATCCTACCAGTAGCAAGGCAATCCTCAGCCTTGCTACTGGTAGGATCAGCACACAGGGGCCTGTTGCAGTCTCACCTGGAATAAGGTTGTTCAATTCGTTCCCCCCAAACAAAGCCAAAAGCAAAGAAATTTTCATTTAATCTGTCACTCAAGTATTGAAGCCATTGCAACATCTAATAACTAAGAATCATTCACTAGTGAAAAGATCTCATCCATATAGGGAATATAACTAAGAGACTTTGTATTTTGAAACTATACAATCCTACCAGATTTTCAAGAAAAAGAAATTACAGACTCTTTTTATGAACTGTATAAGTTTTCAGAGAGTTTCAGAAATAGAAAATTTATATATCATTTAGCCCCTAAAGAAAAAAAATCCTAGCTTGCCCTTGCATTAAAAAAGAAATATTATTTCACTGGAATTTGAATAAAGTATTCTCACTCAAGAGACTTCATTGGTAGACAGCATCATATATGGGAAAGGTGCATCAATTTACTGTTTGCTGCACTTTGTCTCTTATGGCTATAAATATTCAACAACTGAAAAATCAAAACAAAGCTTGTACATAAGAATAGCTGAAGCGGCCATTTCCCTTCATTATAAACCACAAACGATCAATATGATACTGCTAGATATTTCATGCCATTATAATTATTAATTTTTAAAGCAGATGTAGGCTAATCAAGAAATTAGATTTCCAATTTTTGGTATTTTTTTCCCAAATTGAACATGAGTATTTTTTTCCCACCAGGTCCAGATTCCCCTAGTTTCTTAATTAAATTGGAAATTCCTAGTCATCCCATTTCATTTCACAGGAATAGTGAAATGGCCCTAACTTTAATAGTGAATACAGGGAATACTGTTTCAAGACCTTTTAGACACAGACAGATTAACGCAGGTAGGTGCAACCTTAGTCTCCCTGTTGCTATGCTGAAGCTGAGAGGAAAGGGAAGATGATACTGACAGATAAACCAGGTAAATCTGAGCCAGCTTGAGTCTAAGTAGAGTACAGTAGGTAAGCAGGTGGTGCAATCAAACAAGTAAGCCTCCACCAGGTCAGCGCTCCTTAACTTTTTTGCAGTACTTATTCAGGGTGTCTGTGTTCTTCCAGATCCAAACTAAAAATTTTGCATTATGTTGCAAGGAAATACAGCAATTTTGGTATTTACTTGGATTAAGACTCTTTGCACTTGTTCCATTGTGTGATGTAGACTTAAAATAAACACGCAGTCTTAAAAGGACTTTATATTTTTCTCATTATCCAGCCGAGAGTAGGAAATGGCACTGGGCAGAAGTGGAAGCCTTGTCTGCTATGGAGGACATAGTTGCCATATTATTTTCTCCTACCACTATCATTATTCCATTGAATTTCTAATAGCTGCTCCCAATTTACCCTACTTTGAGAGCGGCTTGGCTCCTAAATATGCCATTTCACTTTCCTCAGCAGCAGGAGCTTTCCGTGATGTACTAAAATTCCATTTTGCCTCCCCTTTCTTTCTGGCAGCATGCTGTGTCCATCAGCTATCTAAAAGCTTCCATCCCAGAGGAGACTGCATTTCATTAGTAATGCACTGTGTAGTTATATAGTTCAAATCTGGTCTGAAGATAAAAATATTAATAATTGGATCAGTAGTGGTTTGGATTCTTTATGGCCTCTATTTCTATTCCATCCTCTTCTCTCTCTGCAGTATGAGGATGTGCATGAATCTCTGGCATAATACTCCTCCTGTCCTGAGCAAGCAACAAAACTACAGGGTTTCTAGAGACAATTTAATTTTTTGAACCAAGTTTTTACTTCATTGCCCCACTCTCAGGGAGCTTCATACCCATAGAAGCTGCCAGCCTCTGTTCGGGACTCAATAGGAAGTCTTTGCCAGCACACAGATCAATGTCAATGAGATAATGATTACTGCTGTCACACTACTCATTTTTAAATGTGAAATCTGGACTGTCTTTTTTTTTGGTGCACTGTATGCAAGAAACTAAATTTTTCGTGTGATCAAGGACACATTGATGGGTACTGCTTGATAAAACATTAAATTAAGTGCTTCTTAGAGGCACCTTTAAAAGAATCTATTACTGAACTAATGATGTGCTAGTGATTGAACTTGTTCACTTCCCATCTCCGTGATGTCACTATGATGAACAAGTCAACACTGGAATGTGGCCAGTTAATGGAATCAAATTTTGTCCTGGCACGCATCTGTCCTTCTATATTTAGAAGAGTTCCCTGTATTCCATTTTTTAATAATAGCTAAAGTTTAAAAAGAAAGACTTAATAGAATAAGATCTTTCTATGATAATAAGCATTCTGACATTCTTGGCACTTCAATTCTTCAGCAAAGCCATTAATATTAATTTATTTCGGTCACTTCCCAAACCTTTTCTTATATTGGACCTTTCTAGAGATAGTTATCTTTTACTACAGAATTAAATAAATTAATAAATAAATACTCTTCCTGAGAGAACTAGAACCTTAAAAAAAGTTAATTTCCCAAGTCCTGCCACTGACATTTTTTAATGACCATGAGCAAGTTAATTAATTCACCACGTTTTACGCCGTCTTTAAAACAGAAATTGGATGTCCTTTGTATATTCCCTCTATTTAAATTCTCAGCTCTATAAAGAACACAGTATCCCTTGCTTTATATTTTTAGAGTAGACAAAACAATGAGATTCTTATCTCACATTTCAGCTAAATTCTAAAGATGTTATTGTAATGCAAAAATTCAATCAAATAATCCATGGTCAACCTGTACACCAATAACTTAATCTGTTTCTTTATTTTTCTGCTGTTTTTGAGTAAAAACACTAAAGTATAATTGACATTAATCTGCTTTCAGCACTATGGGAAGCTTTGGGGAGCTTGGGGTGAACAACATATATGGGTACAATCACACCTCTATCCTCATATTGCATGAGTCTCTGTTCCTTTCTCTCATTCTTTCTCTTATCAAAACATGATAACACAATGTCAACTGCAAAGTGTTGGAGCAGCCTCATAAAAGCAGGAAAAGATTCTCCTGAAACAGGAAGGGAAGAATTCTTTGTACCACGATCAGAAAAAAAAGCTTTTCTTTAGCCATTATTATCCCTAGATCTGAGGGGAAATGTTCTACTTTCTTTTCCACTGGCAGCAGCCTTGCTTCCCCCCTGTAGACAACTCAAACACAAATTTAAAGGATTAAGTCTGGAGAGGAGCCACTAAGCTGATCAGAGTGCTGGAGCACCTCTCCTATGAAGATGGGCTGAGAGAATTGGGATTGTTAAACCCAAGTGGAGAAGTGAATATTCCAGTGATACCTGAGAGCAGCTTTCCATACATAAAGGGGGCCTGCAAGAAGGTCAGAGAGGGATGTTACACAAGGGCATGTGGTGATAGGACAAGGAGGAGTGACTTTTTTTCCTTAAGCTGAAGGAGGGTAGATTTAGGTTACATATTAGGAAGAAATTCCTTGCAGTGGGGGTGATGAGGCACTGGAACAAGTACCCCACAAAGGTTGTGGACTCCCCATTGCTGGAGACCAGACTGGATGGACTTCTGAGTAACCTCTTTTAGTGGAAGGTGTCCCTGCCCATAGCAATGGTTTTGGAACTAGGTGACCTTTCAGATACCTTCCAACCCAAACCACTCTGTGGTTCTGTAATTCTGCCATAGGTGGCCCTTTGCTCATCTTATTCCTCTCTTCGCATACCCAATACTGATGAAATGTGCAGGTCCTACTAATAAATTAGAGGATGACTGTAGCATGGAATGATTTCTTTCCAGGAGGACTGACATAAGAGAACATTAGTTATAAGCTTATATTCTCAGTTCGGTCTGACTTCCAAAAGATATAGAAAAAAGTCATAATTCCAAAGATTTAGCAGGATTGTGCTACAAATCAAACTTGTTCCACCAGTTTTCTTAACACTGTTGTAGTAAGGAAGGAAAAGGAAGTATGAATTTTGAAATTATGTAAGGCAATCTGTGGAGCTGGAATTTATGGAATAAATGAAATATCCACCTTTAATCTACTTTCTCCAGTAAGGTAAGTATGCAAATCCCAACATGCTGTTTTATCTCTTCTAATGACACCAAGTCAATGCTTGGCAGCTATTCACACACTTTTTTAAAAAATGTTTTACTCTTCAGCAGTTTCCTTCTCTTTCCCAGAAGTTTGCTAATGCTGGGACTGCAAACATATTAAAAAAAAAAACCAACCTTAATAATCAACTAACACTTTTTCATTGATCCTGTGTGGTGCTTTGACAATGGAGTTTGTGCACTGCCAGCCACTTAATTCTACTGATTTTAAGTTTGCATTCAAGGAAGAAAAATGTCCTTTGTAAGAAAAGGGGTGCTAATGTGACAAATCTTCAGGCTTTTTTTCCTTGTTCCATTTGACTCTTGGAAGAGAAGTTGCTAATAGTTCTATGTTTCAAGTGAAGTTTTTGGTGTTTGAGAGACTTTTCTGACATTCACACTTCAGGAAGAGTCAGTGTCTATTGTCATGAACAAATAAACAGTAATGATTTGTAGGAATAAAATCCTTGAAAGCATGGCTCGACTTTGATTGGTGCTGGTCCAAAATGTCCCTGTTGTTAAGTATGATGGAACTAGCCCTTTGTGAGATGCATCCATACTTAACAAAAGTGTGTGTTGGGAGAGTTGTTTACCAGTTGGTGGGCATGTTTCTGTGAGGAAAGTTGAGCCAAAAAAACTGCTTCTGAGAAGGAGGTCTCCTGTTCTCCTTTGCCACCTTTCTCCTAATTATTTGCACCTTGAATCAGTTCTGCTAAGAAATGTAAGAGGACAAGAAAGGTCACTTTGTTTGGTTTACTGAACTGAATTATTTCAGAAGTGTCTTATGAGAACAGCAGCAGGACTTAGCTCAGGATACATGGGGGAAAGAGGAAAAAATGGATTGTGCCTGAAAAGGTACCTCCATCTGAAAGCCTCACTAAGAGAAATGACCAGAAAGTGGCAGGGTGGGGGTGAAAAGGAAGGTGAGGGAGGAGTGACAAATAGTAGAAATCTAAGCAATTAACCTAGTATAATGAGAGCATTATCTAACATGTATTGATTAAAAACAAAACATTAGCAGAATAATGTATTTTCAATCAAGATGGTAACTCCTTTTTGTAGAAAAGAAATAATGAATTTTCTCCTACCTACTTCAAAATGTGAAAAGGCAGGTTTATAATTACCTTCTTCTATCTGACATGTGACAACATGATTGCAGACCAATAGTGTCTTGGTATGGTTCTTCCCCTCTTCTCTACAGCATCGGTTTAGGGCTTTTTCCCCCCTTAATATTTTTATATTCAGAAAATCGCCTGTGGTGAAATTCATCTTAATACAAAATACCAGAACAAGCTCTGTGCAGCTCCTGCTTATGGTCTCTCCTGTAGAATAGATGTAAAGAACCAACAAGAGAGGATCAGACATGTTCATTGCTCCAAAGCTTTAGCTTTCACATTTTAAAAGAAGTGATAAATCTCTGTTACGTCTATTAAAAAGTAAAAGTAAAGCCTTGCATCTTTATGACAATATATTTATTTCACAGATTATACCCAAGTATGGAAAAACAAATCCACTAATTTCAAGGATGTGAATTCTTCCCCTTTATTTAATTTATCTATTCATTTTCTCACACACATGTATTTATAGGTGTGTGTGAGGACAGAGAAGAGGTCAGCATTCAGCTAAATAAAGCACATAGAAAATCCTTACTTGGAAGGACTTTGGGCAAAATGATGATATTGTCATAAATTACTTTTATTTTCCCAGTAAGGGAGGAAATTTGCACCACCTTTGGTTTACATATTATTTATTCTGTAGTCTGACATACTGTCTATGCTGCAATCAAGCCAAGTGACAAGGAGTACTGCCACAAGGTTCTCATCACAGTCCCTCCCTCAGTAGAAGCTCAATGCCATCACAGAGTGTTTTTTCTCCTCAGACCTGCCAAATCAGCTGTGCACTTGGTCATTCTTACACCAGCTCAACCAAAATTGTCAGTGGTATCTACCATCAGTCTAGGAAGTTTCAGCCTTGCTAAAGCTACTTCTCTTCTCCCAAGAAGAATTATTTTTCACTTATATTAATCAAAAAAGTAACCCAAAGCTAGCACTCTTCAGTGTCTAGTCAAATTTATAAGGTGCATTTTGGAATTTCTCCTAATAGTTATTCATAATAATCAGATTCTCATGCTTTTTGGACACTGATAGTCAAAAGCAGTTTTAATTTCAGCTGTGTGAAATACTGTTTCCAAATATGCACTCAACTTTACTAGGGAGCTGCAAAATAAATTCTTAAAGTGCATGTGCATGTGTTCCCTCTTTTCCTTTAGAGACATTAAGGGATAGTAGTGAAATTGTTCCTGGTCACATTACTGAGAAAGATTGAAATGGGAAACATAGTAATTTGAAGCTACATTTATGTCAGACATCCCAGCTTGTTCTTCCCCTATAGATACAAATTTGGAACGCACACTTAGAATATATCTGTTTATCTCTTTTACATTCAATAACTGTGAAGAGCTTTGACCTCCCAAAGGTGGCAACAAATTGAAATACATGACTCATCAGTATGGGTCCAAAGCTCACATTCAATCAAAGGCTGAAATAAAACTTCACATACTGTTTTCTCCACTGGTATATATACTGATTTCTCAGTGTGTTGCCTGTGTATTATATTTGAAAAGGAAACTTGATTTTTGCTGCATTTGTAAGCAATAGAGGGGTGCTTGCCAATCAAGGACCCTTTGTGAAATATGCAGTGATCTGCCATAGATTTTAAATGGGGTCCTTGACTTTTTCTTGGCCTGTTGAACTATCTTGATGATATGGACACCTTTTATTTTATTGCAAAATAACTTCAAGATGGATAAAAGTTTCATGAAAAAGTAGAAAGTGTATATAAAGTTTCAAGGAAAATGCAAGAGAAGAAAAGGAGTGTGACAAGACCACCTAGAGTTGATATTCATACTACTGATGTTGCTCCTGTACCACACGATCTAGTGTCCTGCATGCTTGAGACTATTTGACAGTGCTTTGGTTCTTGAAGGATCACAAGTGTCATGCTGAAGTCAACTACTATTTTTCATAAAAGGAGTATCTGTATAATAAGGAAACCCCCAGACATTTAACATCTATATCTCTATGCTTAGCCAGACAATAAACTTTGAATTTTCTAATGTAATTCTCAGAAGCTTGTTGCAAGTTAAGGAAATTGCCCAAGGGAAGCTGTGATTAAAAAATGCAGCTCTTTGCAACGGCTATGACAAAGAAGCAATTTGATAAAATATACTTTAATTCTTCATAGTTGAGGGTGATATGGAGTAGTCAAGTTTGCAAAAAAAAATCTTTAGGAATCATTTGTGCTCTGAGATGCACAGTCCTGTCCAATGATGCCTGAACTAACTTTTCTCCAGAAAGCGCAGATCAGAATGGCTCTTTCCTTGCACTGTTAAACTGAAATGGTTGTCTAATAACAAGCCATAGCGGGAAGAAAAAAAAAAAAGAATAAATGGTGTTGATGGATGCCTTGGATATTAGTGATTATCTTTTAAGTATTAAAATATATGTTTTATTTTATTTTATTCTTCAGAAGATGAACCTAAAAAAAAATAAAATTATAGAAACTATTACCATGTTGACAGTAGTAAATTTATTAATCTAGCTCATAAAATTTGTCCAAAAGTAGCAACCGAATATACTGTTGAGAGTATAGGAATATCCAAGGATATTCAGCTGTGTTCCCGTCACAGAAATGTAATCAGTCAGGCAATTTTCTGCCCATGGAGAACTCACCAGGTATACCACTCTTTTACCATGTGTCAGCAGTTATATTAAGTATTATTCATTCTATGGCTGTCATGGAGATGCTGTGGCAGAAATGCCATGCTGATATTTTTCTTAATCTTATGAGAATTCCTGACAGAACCCAAAATCATTTAAAGACAGACATTATATGGAAATAAACCTATGAGCCTGGCCTATAAACAAACCTGAGTATTCTTGAAGGCATTAGCCTATTATAAACACTTGCTGTTGTCATCATGAATTTGGTCTAAAAGTAGTGTTTAGACCAGATGCAGCAGAACATTTCATATTTGACATGTTTTTTATATCCTCCTTCCACCTCAGATATAAAATAATAAAATATAAAAATAAGACTGCTTCCAACATACAATAATCATTGCTATATTTACTCAGCTTTTGAATAAAAACAAAACAAAAAACCACAACCCCTATAATTCTTTTTATAGCACTATATTCCATGAGATTTCAAGGTAGAGTTGATTGATCTTGATCTAACACAGGTCTCGTGTGCCTTATGAGTGGAAACCTTCTGGTACAAAATCTCTGGTGAGAAATAAATAATGTGGAAAGTGTAGGTGACATTTTACAAGGTCAGGTTTCCAACCTGTTACTATAATTTAAAAGGTAATTCCTCCACTCTTGTCTATTCATTGCTGTTTGGCTATTGCAAAAGTTCTCACATGTGAAATTAATTCACACTTGCCCTTTATATGAAAATAAAAAAATGAAGGGAAAATAATAGCCTTATACTAGAAATTTCAAAGCTGCTTCTTGTATTACACACACTCAGACAAGGCAGAAGTAAATCCAAAGTAATCTATACAGTAATATTGGTATGAGCAATATGTTGTCAATTAAATAAAAACTGGAAATGCATTTTCAAAAATATATAATAGATATCAACATTTATTTAAAAAAAAACAAAAACAAAGTTCCATTTATTCTATACTAAAGTTTCTTTTTTAAGCAAAAGTTTTGTCTTGACAAGAAGATATCCCCTCAAGTTCAGTGAAATACTTAAGTATTTCACTTATATCATGACTTTGCATCTTCTCAATGGGCAAGGATTGAACTCTCAGGAGTGGGAGCATCATCTCAGGCTCAGTCATCAGCCTTCAATAACAGCCCTCTGAGTATCACCAAACTGAGAGATTGGGAGATCTGAGAGGTGTTCCCGCCAGAGAGAGGGGCGCTGGTGCAGTCCTCTGTGGCCCAAAGGAGTTCAAAGGGCCTTGGAAACACTGTTTATAGGGTTGAAAGTTGTTTGGTTTAGTCAGCAGTAAATTTCCACCCTAGCTACAGTTTGGATCAGTAGTTACTAGAATTTTTCTTGAAAAGTCCAGTAACAATAATATTATCTTGAAACATCCAGAAGTCTACTGATTATTTTCTGGCCCTAGTGAGGTCAATGATAACTGTCCTTGCATTTCCCTCTACGGTCTAAAAAATATGAGAAAGCTGATATAAAGATGAAGCTATGGGATGACAACAAGCGTGTATGACACTGGCCCAAATCAGCAAGATCATGAAAGAACCTATAAATGACTGCTTTTGAAAATCCTAGATCAAAATGGCATGGGAAATTTGGGGAATGTGTAAATAAGAATTTTCAGTTCTTGCTACTGTGTTTCCTTGGAAAAACTATGAAATACTCAACATTTTTTTCAAAATATAAATTATTTGACCCCAAAAATATAAATGAGGCAATCTCTGTATCTTTATTCGCCCTAGTAGTAACAGATTTCATTTTTGTACTCCTCAGATATATCCAGTTAAATTGAAACTGTCTTTAAATTCAGATGGGAAAAATGTACCCACTTCAGAATTTTACACAGTAAGTACAGAGGTTTTCTGACGTAAGCTTAAGCTGTAAAAAATAGCTTTGAAACAAAAGCATATTGAAGTTCAATGATTCTTTGACTAGCATATTCACTTCTAAACTGAAAAAAAACCAAAAAAAATTCAAAACAAAGCAAAGCAAAACAAACTCTAGACAAGGAAAGGGAAAAAAACCCAAGAAACTGGAATGGTCTATGAGCTGTAGCATTTATGAGTTTCCACCAGTGAGAGCTAAAGGAGAGAATAATTTTCACTTGCTATTGAAATGTTGATACCAATACTCCTGAAGGTAACTCTCTCCCGTTGTACTGTTCCAGCATTCCCACTGCTTTGTCTCTTTTGTGTTAACAACAAAAAATCCAAAGTAAAATGTAAACAAATAAGACTCTGATTCTACATGGAAACAGACCAGGTGAGAAAATGGTAGCATCATTCAGGGAAGCAACTAAACAGGGAAGAACAGTCCAAAGTCAAAAAAGTAAAGGGTAAAAAAGATAGAGAATATCTTGTGTCTTTGGGCACAGAAACCTCCTCTCTTTAAACAACCAAACAGCTTTTTTTTTTGTGATGAAATTCAGCTCTTTTTACTGGAATTGAAAACACAAGGGAGAGGGCAGTTTGTGCTTTTAATTAATGCTTATTCCTCACTGCGTAAAAGACCCTGTCTAGTCTTTTAAAGTAATTTAGTATAATTCTTCCTATTATGAAGTAAATCTGGACTGCCACTAGTGGCAAATGTCAGAGTTGCACTTACTATCCTTGTCAAGAAACACACCACTGAGTGGTAAAGAAACATGTAGTAGTTTGTTTGTTTGTTTGTTTTGTTTTTTTGAGAAGACAAAATTAGAGTCCTTTGTAAAGGTAATTCATAGTAACAAAAAAATCAGTAATTCAAAGCCTGAAAAAGCCTGATTCAGACCTAGATCCAGGTGGACAGACAGATACAAATGCATATATCGATAATTAGAATAAAGATACAAAGAATATAGGACTAAAGGTGTAA